>JAEIFU010001463.1:0-68359 GCA_018904235.1 Lordiphosa stackelbergi | reverse complement strand
CGCAAATTGCCATTACGAAATCCGGTTACACCTGCTTTACCTGCCATCAGTGTGAAGGAAATACTCCCATACAATCTGCATTGCTTTCCAACCTTCATGGCCGCATTGTAAACTTGGGGTGCGCACAACCTGCATTACTAGTAATAAAAAGATATATGCCAGCCGAGCTGTCATCGTATTCCCATTACGAATGCGTACATTATTTTTAAAATTGTAGTGCGAATGTTTGCAGTCTGTTGTGTTTCGATTACTGTCTGTCCGGCAAGTACCAAGCGTATAGCATAACGATATCGCAGGCGTAATGCTAAAATTTTCGGCTTTTTAGTCTAAAATGAACGTTGAGATATAGGGCAAATAAAAAAAAAAAAAAAAAAAAAAAAAAATTTAAAAAAAAAAAATAAAAAAAAATAATAAAAAAAAAAAAAATGGTTAAAATAATCCTAGTCCGCGCAAATCGACTTCAAATATTTATATTACATTTTCCCAAAAAAAAAAGTTAGAAAGTCGGTGAAGCCCGACTATAACATACTCTGTATCCCCCAAAGCTTGCATTTATCTGATAAATTTAATATAGCAGCCACACAAAGTGATGAAGAGGTCATAAAGTGAGTCCAGGGCTGCCCATCAACGTTGAACCGGTGCTACCCATCAAAATTTTTAGTTTTCCCGTATAACTCCGCTATCGTTCATCAGTCAAAATTTCTTAGCGTAAGGGACAAATTCCATCTAAGTATAAGAATGCGATTCTTCTTCAGTAGGTGCGCTTCACAAAAATTTTTGTGTGTATAAAACGTAGTAAAGACTTTCCAAAAAAATTTTTCGCAGAATAAGAATGCGATTCTTCCATTTATCGCATTCTCATCCTCTCGGGAAGAAATGTGTCACTCTGCGATACTTCTTGAAGGAGAGAAAACGTTTCTTCTGGGAGATACGAAAAAGTCTCTTCTCAGGGATAAGAAAGCGATTCACACAAAAAAATAAAAATATTTGTGCGCGCTGCTACACAACCTGCTGCTGGCTGCTCCTATTCTCTGCTTCCTGTTCCGAAAACAACGAGTCAAACAAACTTATACTTAATTACATGAAAATCTTTTACTTACTCTGAGGCGATTCGAACTCGGTTCCCTTGGACTGAAATCACGATGGGACTGACGTTTTAGACGACTGCGTCACGCTGTTCGTCTAAGACGAGGCAACTAGAGGGTTACTTGTATTTAATCTATTTGAAAGCATTCACCCCTAAATGCATGCTTGTAATTCTCAAGTTCTTATTTATCACTCTGTCCATATATATAGGGCAATAGAAATTGATGCCACATATCGCCAATTTATCCCTTTTATGTTAAAAATGCGAAACCTTGTGTGTTTTGTTTTTGTAAATCGCCAAACTATCATCAGACTCTCATCTCAAACTATCGCCAAACTCATTTTTTTGACGAGGGTTTTTAGACACAAAAAATACATAAAACCCAAAGGGAACAAATAAGAAACCAAAAAAACAAAAACAGCAAAAAAAAAAAAAGATAAAACCGTCCTCATAAATAATAAAACACTTTTTTTGGAACAAAAACTTTTCAAAAATAGTTGTTTTTTTTCGTTTTCAAGAACTTGATTTGAGTTTATATGGTTTCGTATTCAAGAACATTTTAAACATTACTGGGAAAAAATTTGATTGATTTTGGATAAAGGTGACAAGCGGATCCACACATTTGGGGGGCTTTGGAGTACGGAACGGAACATAGAACATATATCTTTGGATTGAAGGGGGGCGATATTAGAATTAGAGACGTCGCTAGGAAGGGTTAATAGAAAAAGAAAGGTGGTTTTAAAACAGCATTAACGGCCAACCTACCTATACTCCAACCGACTTGTTTCATTTAAGGCTTTCAGAAAAACCGAACAATTTTTTTTGGGCTTAACTGGGAATCAAAACCAGGGTTCCTTGAGCACTTAACGAACCAGAGGGCTACTGATACTTTTCTGTGCTGGGTTGAATTGTGCTCATTTCAAACACTTTTAAAACATTTGCTTTAGTTCTTTAGTAAGTCGTAGTATTTTGAGCAGATTGTTTGCTTTCAAAGTAAATCATTTTGTAAACAATTAAACAATATAGTTCTAAAAACACATTCAAAATCCAGCTATTAAGATTACGTAATCGATATCAGTTTATGGTGTCGCCAAGATTAAATACGCCGTAAAAACTATCATAAACTATTCAAGTAGTCGTCTGCTTAGCCTCAAGGTCCTAAATATAGACAAATATTTCGGCAGCCAGTCTGTTGGAATCATAACAATTACCAGATATTGATACAATTGTTGCCATGAAACTAAAATTGAAAATAAAGACCCATTAAAATGATAAGGTCGTAATTGGGCGCGTGAAGGAAATTTGTGTCTGACCCTACCCCAATGTTTACCCCAATTCAAAACTAATCAGCGCTAACATTTTGTGTTTTTTTGGTGTTTTTTTGCAGAACTCGTGCCCGCTCGCTATGTTTTGGCTTTACTGGGCTCCATTGGCATGGCCATTGTCTACGGCTTGAAGGTGAATCTTAGTGTCGCCATGGTGGCCATGTTGAATCACACAGCAATTAAGGCTGCAAATGATCTTCGACGTGCTTCCCTGGGCCTAAATGACTCCACACTCACCACTGTGATAAAGGAGTGTTCGCCACCGGGCGGAGCCAGCAATGTCACGGCTAAGGGAGATGAAGGACCGTTTGATTGGAGCGAACCCCTGCAGGGAACCCTGCTGAGCTGCTACTTCTGGGGCTACCTGGTCTCACAAATCCCATTGGCTCATGTGGCTGAAAATTTCTCAGCCAAGTGGGTGATGCTGTTCTCGGTTGCTATTAATGTAGTTTGTACTCTATTGACTCCGGTGTTTACCAATCTTCATTATGGTGGCCTCATCTTGATGCGAGTTTTGGAGGGTATTGGCGGTGGTGCATCTTTTCCGGCCATGCATGTGATGATTGCCTCCTGGGCACCACCAAATGAACGCATGGTCATGTCAACTATTATCTATGTGGGCACATCAGCTGGAACTGCTCTCTCCATACTTTTGGCAGGTGTTTTGTCTGCCCAACTTGGTTGGGAATGGGTGTTCTATGTTATGGGTGGATTGAGTTGTATATGGATGGTGTTGTGGATTTTACTCGTCCAGGATAATCCCAATAAGCAACGTTTTATTAGTCCCGAAGAGCGTCACATGATCACCAGTTCGTTGGGCACAGAAACAAAGGTGGAACATCATCCGTCGGTGCCATGGGGCAAGGTGTTTACATCGATACCCTTTTGGGCTATACTGATAGCTCACACCTGCAGCAATTTTGGCTGGTACATGTTCCTCATCGAGATTCCATTCTACATGAAGCAGGTGCTTAAGTTCAATGTGGCCAGCAATGCAGCGCTCAGTGCTTTGCCCTATTTCCCTATGATTATTTTCAGTATTTTACTGGGCAAATTGTTGGACACGCTACAGGCAAAGGGTAAGTGAGAAACATGTGTAAAATATGTACAATTATAGGGTTAAGGCAAGGTATATTAAACAAGGTAGTCGCACTTGCTCTCTCAGAACTCCGTATATTTGTGTCAAAGATAGCGAGAGCGAGAGAGTAATATATTTCAATACAAAGCCTGCTAAGCTACTAAGTAAAACACAAATAATTCGTCCGCGGAGATGCTTCGCTTACAACAGTTGCTTACTGACTGAAATTTAACAAGTTGTCAAGAGAGCGAGAGAGCGAGTGCGCCTACCTTGTTTAGTATACCTTGGGTTAAGGTACTTTTAAGACAGAGCGATGGTCACACTGTAAATTAGACGAGGCTGTATATAAATCAAGATTTCTATAATGTAATTCTATATATTTACAGGAAAAATCACCACCACAATTGCCCGCAAGACTGCCACTTCCATTTGCACCATTATTCCGGGTATTTGTCTACTGATCCTTTGCTTTATTGGCTGTCATCATTATGAGGCGGTTACCGTTATGTCAATTGGTATTGTTGCCATGGGTTCCATGTTTTCCGGTTTCCTCTCCAATCACATTGATATTGCTCCCAATTTTGCGGGTACTCTGGTGGCTCTGACCAATACCGCAGCCACTTTACCCGGTATTATTGTCCCACTTTTTGTGGGCGTTGTGACCAAGGGAAACGTGAGTTTTAGATAAATTTATTGTTTTTAAACTTAGCTTTAATTAACCTTAAATTTGCAGCAAAATATTGGCGCCTGGCGTATCATCTTTGGTGTCACCGTAGTACTCTTCGCCCTGGAGTTTTTGGTGTTTGTCATCTTCGGCTCTGGCAGTGAACAATCCTGGAATAAAATTGGCTCTTCAAAGGATCCCGAGGCCAAAGATGAGAAAACTCCACTCAAGGAAAATGTCAAGCCTTCGGTGCACTAAGTCTGGAAGTTACAAACAAAGTGTAATCTCGTTTCCCATTGCATTCAGATGATCTAAATCTGAACTGTATATACCAACTACAATTACCAATTATAGTTTTTAGTTCGCTGTATCACTAAGTATCTGTATCTGTACCGAAAAACAAATCTCCAGCCCGCCTAATGTACTTAACACCGCAAAAAGATTTCCTAATTTATCTACAAATAAAGCGATGTCATAGTGGATGTCATGACGTTTTGATCATTCGATAAAATGAGGCAAAGAGAAACAGAATGGGAACCAAGGCTACAAAGCTCTAAAATTCTGAAGAAGGTGCGAAACCATTCGAAAGTCTGAGGTTCCTTTAATTATCGAAGTTCTCCTAAAGTTTTCGTTCAAAGCTTGGTTCATTGATAAATATAAATAAAAAATAATTAAAAATTTGCGATCCCGAACATTTGGTAGCAATTCCTTATGTAAATCCCTTTAATGAGTCCAGAAACCAATCCCGCATTTTTTTGGGGGGCCTATTTCGAGAAATCGTGGAAAAGCTATTTTTCTGATTGGGAATAAAGTACCTTTGGAAAAATGTGTATATCTCCAGTATCGGTATATTTATTATGAAAAGGTAATGTTTTCTTGAAAGGTAATTGAACTCCCTGTTATTCATTTATACACACCCGGGGCGAGCAAGCATACAGAAAAAAGAAAAACAAAATGTACACGAAAAAGTATAATTTCCACACGTTTCGACCGGGATTTTGAACCATTTACTTTTGTGTAGCTTTTTGCATCTCGCTCTTCGTTTTCTTATTTCTAGATTTCTAGTTGAAGATAGAAGAACGAATTCCTGGAATCTTGCATTTAGTCTTTCTGGGTAGTTTTCCAAAAGGAGAGAACAGCATTTAAACCTTCTACTCTTCCGTATTTGCAGCATTCGGCTTAAAGCCAAACATCTAGTATATTTATTGTGAAAAGGTAATGTTTCCTTGAAAGGTAATTGAACTATCATTCATTCATACACCGTTTCTTATTCTGGTGCTTGACTTCATCGTTATAAAGGCTTTTATCGGCAACTTTACACTACCGAAGATATACACATTTTTCCAAAGGTTTTTGCCCAAAAAAAAAAACCCCCCGAGTTTTGGAAAAGGGAAAAAAAAAAAAAATTTTGACTGCTATTTTGGACTCAGCAAAAGGATTTACATATGAAAAGACTGTCATATGGAAATCTAAACTAGTGTTTTTGCAAAAAAATTGGAGATTTTTTGAAAAAAACGCTAAAAATTTTGGGGGGGGGGGGAGATATGACATATTTTTTTGTTAGGATGAAAGCGTCCAGCTTACGAAGCTATTAGCTAGCCAAATCTTCTTTTATTTTATAAGATTCTGTCCTATTGTATTGGGAAATATAATTAATTTAAATCTTCTATGAACATAAATTTAATAATTTTCGTGCCATTCCACAGCATGCTCTTGTTCCCTATCGAGGTCCCAGAAATCTGTAGAGATTTTGCCGACGATTGGTTTGTAAATATCTCGAAAAATTCGTCGGCGCCACAACAGAGCTTCGAGAGATTTCATGTTTTTATTAGAAAATCTAGAACAAATTCTTACACTATATAAGACAATTTTCTCGCTGTATAACTGCATCTTTTAAAATCGATCCTACGTTCCATACGAATCCCGACCACAACTCTTAGACTGGATTTACATTGGGGCACAGAGCGTCACATTTCTTTTTCATGTAGACTCATTTGGCGTAACAGTGTTTCTGTGACGGAGGGTGGCACGTTTCTGGCAACAATTTATTGAACAGCTGATACCAATGGGTTAGCTCAAAATAAACTATATTTTTCTGTGACAAGCACAAGGGCGTAGCCCCTTAACCATAGATTTTTCTCCAAAAAATCCACTTTTTATACCCTTGGAGAGGGTAAATTAAAATTGTCCGGATGTTTGTAAGCATCTCCGACCACATAAAGTATATATATTCTTGATCAGCATGACGAGCTGAGTTGATATAGCCATGTCCGTCTGTCCGTCCGTCTGTCCGTCTGTTTCTATGCTATTTCCTCCGTCAGTTTTAAAGCTATCGTAACCAAACTTTGCACGAAGTCTTTTGGTAAAAATACGCTGCACATTTGTCGGAACTGGCCTGATCGGATGACTATAGCATTTAGCTGCCATAGGAAGAAGTTCTAGTGAGAAAAACTTTTTTGTTTTCAATGCTATCGCTACCAAACCTCGTATTTATAGGTTTTTTATGCGTTCACATAAATTCAGCAAGTTTTATGCAAATCGGGCAACTATATAGTATAGCTGCCATACAAAAGATAGATCTGAAAAACAGTTTTAGTATGAAAAACTTTTTTGTTTTCAATGCTATCGCTTCCAAACTCGTTACTGATCAATATGATATGCTAACACATAATTCTGTCAAGTCTGATCCAAATCGGATGACTATAGCATATAGCTGCCATAGGAATGATCGGTCGAGAAAATAGTTTTAGTGAGAAAAACTTTTTTGTTTTCAATGGTAGCGTGTTTATACGTTTCAGTTATAAATATTATCTGTCTCAACAAAATTTTAGAGAGTTTGATCAAAATCGGATGAATATATCGTATATCTGCCATATAAAAAACTGGCAGAAATATATCATGCTCCAAGGGTATATAAACTTTGGTCGAGCCGAAGTTAGCTTTCCTCTATTTTTCATTTATAACTTCAGTTTTCCGCCATTATTTTGAAGCTTGTCTCCTATTTCATATCAAATTCATCTTGATCTAATTAGGATTAAAACAAAATGCTTGTTTTTTTTTCGGGTGCTTGTTGTTGTGGGAGTAGTGCGGGCTAAGTTGAGTGGTGTTTTAAAAAAAATTCAGTCTTTATGTATTTTGTAAAAACGACTTTACGAGAAAAGGAGGGGGAAAATTGAACACGGGTGGAGGTGAGGAATAAACAAGGGAATGTGTTAAGTTTTTTGGGTTTGGTGACTTAGAGTTAGGGAAGAGAGAAAATATTGAAAAAAGGAAAAACGGAATTTTTTAAACCGTAAAATGTTAGGGGTTTTTCGTTGGTTCCGGGCGTTTGAATTTTTTGGTTTTTTTATTTTTCTAGGCGTTAATTTGGTATTTTTTAAATGTTTTGTTTTTGTCCAACTACTGGTTTAGTTTTCATGTAGTTGTTTGTTTCTGTTTGGTGATTGGCTTGTGGATTCGTGTATTTTGTTTTTGAGATTAAAAAATTAGTTGGGGTTTTTTTTTTGTAACTAGTTTTAATGTTGAAGAATTATTTAAGAAAAGTTCAGGCACAGCTGCCCCCACCTTTTCGGAAAGCTGGCTACGCCCTTGTCACAAGCATATCGATCAAAATCGTTCTTAAGTCACACTGTGACCACCTTCTTTTGTTTTTTTGCGACTTAAAAATTTTGATAAATGTGAATATGCGTAATTTATTGTGTTTTCGTGATTTTTCAATTGTAATTATATTAAATTAAACTTTTTAGCTGCAAGAAAAAAATGCGTGAAAAGCGAAAGAGCTAGTGGCTTGAGCTGTTGTGATTTATAATTTGGGCTTCTCTATTGTTCTCTTTTGATTATTACCGGTATTGCTTGCTTTATGTATGTGAATATGACTGACAGCTCACGTTAAATGTTCACTTTTGTGAGCAAAGTGGAGCTCTGTGACAACGACAAGAAGCGTTCACATCAAAAGTGCTCATTTGGATAGTCACAGCGCGGTGACATGCAATTTCTGTGACGCCAATGTAAACACTTTCGACTTCCGAGTACTTTGGTCACAGAGCATCACAGTGTGCCCCAGTGCAAACCCAGCCTAACTTTCGGAATTAGTAGTACCGTTCTTCCATATTCCGCCACCCGCCCGCATACACCGGCTTTCCATATGGTTACTCTCGAGCGGAATTTATATAAATAAAAATGTTAAAAATACGCAACATTTGCTGGCTGCAACGTCGCTGGAAAAGTGGCAAAAAGCGCTGGAATGTGCTGCAGCACAAAAAGAACAACTGCGACCGGGCGCTGGACAGTTTTGATGATTTCTATGGTTCGGTTTATGGAGGAAGATGGAAAAATATGCGTGCAGCTTTGCTTACGGAGCACAAGTACATTGCCATGGTAAACAATTTTGGGGACACAGAGCAGACCTGCAGCTCGCTGGAAATGGATGGGGCCATTAATCTGAAATCACTTATCCGTTTGGCTCAAGAGCGTACCCAACACGGACAGCCAACCGCAGCGGGAAGAGACTTGTCCAAAGGCTATGAAGTGGATGACAAATTGCAGGCACTGCTGAAGAAACAGCAGGAAAGGGAAATAGCCGCCATATACCCTCAGGCTGGCGACGAGGTGCAAATGCCTGAGACACTTAAATATGATAACAGTCTGAAGGAGAATCCAGAGGCGAATGAGACGCAAAACTATAAGCAGAGCCTGACCCGAGCCCTGGAAGAGGATGTGCAATTGGATGAACAACGTTTGGTGGACCCACAATTCGGCACTGGCGGCCTTTATGAGTACATGCCAGCGCACAGTATCAAGGGCATGGAGGATTGGGTGGCTGAGTCGGAACACTACAAATATTACCAAACCACCAACGATTTTCCGCTCAGCATAGAAGCCGAACCCTCCTTTCATTTTCCAGAGCACCTGGCCCTCTATACCTATGAAATGGGCAATTGCTCTTATTTCCAACCGCCCAAGAAATGCTTGACAGGAGTCCTCTCACACTTCCTTATGGATGGAGCCTCCATTTTGCCACCACTCTTTCTGCAAGTGCAACCCGGCGAACGGGTACTGGATGCCTGTTCCGCTCCCGGAGGCAAATCCTTGCTGATGCTACAAACCCTGCACATCGATCAGTTGGTCTGCAATGATGTGCAGGAGTCCCGCCTACGAAGATTACGTCACGTGATGCAGGAATACCTATTCGATTATAAGGAACGCTGGGCTGGCAAACGCCTGATCTTTAGCATGAGTGATGCACGCAATTTGCAGGAATTCCAAAGCTACGACAAAATTCTGGTGGATGTACCCTGCACCACCGATCGTCATTCGCTCATGCAGCAGGATAACAACATATTTAAGCCCACACGCATTAAAGAGCGCCTACGCATTCCCGAACTTCAAGCCGGAATATTGGCCAACTGTTTACGTTTGCTAAAGCCTGGCGGCAGTTTGGTTTACTCCACCTGCTCGCTGTCACCCGTACAAAATGATGGAGTGGTACACATGGCCCTGCAAAAGGTATTCACCGAATATGGAATAACGTCTACGATTCACGATTTGAGTGCACACACGGCACTCTTTGGCGATATTTTTAAATTTGAACATCCCAAGGGCTTAAAATATGGACAAATGGTGGTGCCCTATTTGCCCGCCAACTTTGGACCCATGTATTTTAGTAAAATTACACGAAATACTTAGATAGATTTATCAATTTTGGAAATATAAGAAAATTGTTGGACTTTTTTTGTTGAAATGAAATGAGAGATTCAAAACCTGTAACAGGTCTGTGGACTCGAATACGTGGAGGTACTATTTATATTTTTGGAATAGCAACAATTTACAAACATTTTAAATTCAAAATGGCTTTATTGTTTTTCAAAATATTCTCCATTAAAATTTGGTGGACTTTTGCACGCTCAAACCAATTTTCGAAGCACTTTTTGCACTCCGGCTGAGGCAACTCCAAAAAACGAGTTTTAATCGCATCAACAGCTTTGTACGGAGAAGAAAAATTTATCATTGATGATGACACATCAATTCGACGTTGGCCGGTTAAATGATCGCTCCTGTGACGTGAAGTGTGAAAGCTCGAATTGTCACTTTAGCCACAATTTTTCTAAAAGGATGACTAGTATTAGCATCAGAGATTAAAACCGAAATGTAAAACGGTTCGGCTTACGTTTACTGTTTTGGCCGATCGCTTTTTCCCAGTTACGGTTATATTACGGTTGTGAGATATGGGTTACGGTTAGGGTTACGGTTATTAGCCTTATTCTGTTTCGGGTTTCGGTGACGGTTACGGTTATTAGTATAAAATATTACTTTGACAAATCTTGCCCCATTTGGAATCTCAATAATTCAGTAATGCACTTAGTTCAAATTTCTTATACAGAATTTTCACCATTATTTTCGCCTGTTTTAAAGTTTAACATTATAAGTTTTAACTAAAATATATAAAACTACTTCATTCGCAAAAGTATCGAGGTAGGTTTAACTAATTAGTTAAATATACATTGGGCAACGCATATACAATTTTTCGCTATGTACCTTCATGAAAAAATATTTATTCTCAGAAATCTTGATCAATATTGTCAAATTACATCTAAATATCATACGAGCATTTAGAGTTTGACTGTCCAAGCGAGTCCTGCGAGGCGTGCGAATTTCCGTCAAACTTGAATTAGGGCTTATTTCCCAATGATTCAATCCAATCAATGTTGTCCATTATTCGAGTGTGCAAGTGCGAGTGTGTGTGTAATCTTTCTAACAATCAAACATGTTCCATGTGGACTTAACAAGGGGAAGCCGTCAGCCTCTGCTGAGGGCCAAAATATGTATGTCTAGGTTCACCTTTTTAATTCCACCATGAGCACGAATACGACAAAGTGAGACAGAGTTATGGTGCATTTACACTAGTTGAAACACATCCCCGTTGATAACCACCTTCTCCCTCCCTGGTGTGAACAGCTGTCAACTTGATCAACTGTTGCGTTGACAGTAAATTGACGATGCGAAAATCATGAATTGTTGCTCTGAGTGTAAACACTTTGTCAACAGTGAAGACACAATCGGCGCGTTGACAACACAAAATGCAGTTGAGCTCACGTTCATTCTTTTGCTCTGTGTTGACAAACTTTATGTACATATTGAGGGTGGCAGCACTTCGCTTCACTTTATAATAAAAAGCTATTTTTAAATACATTTTAATTTATTAATATGCATATTTATTAAACGATATTTCAATATCGAAAGTAGACGGCTTCGGTTGCGGGCGATAGATATCGATTAACGATATATTGATGTTTATGTTTATTAATGTTTTGCGTATACAATAAGTAATCAAATTTGTGCGAAATGAATGATTTCGAAATCATTTTTGATTCGGAATATGCCGATGGAGACGACGAGGCAACAAGAACATCAGCCTCAACATCAACAACAACATTTACAAAAGCAAAAACAGATATGAAATAAATGAAATTTTTGTTACCTTAAGAAAATCATCCTTCAATGTTTTGTAAATGGCATCGCAGCTTTTCTTGTATATATTAATGAAATGGAGGGTACCGACATTTTAAACAAGAAGCTTAAGCTGTTGGTACCCTGCCACCCTCCATAACAAAAGAGTCACAGCCCCCCAAGAAATGAAAAAATAATTTTTTCGGAGACTTGTGTCCACTTTTTTTTGAATGAAAGGCCCTTCAAAAAAAACTGCCCCAACAACTAAAAAAACAGGACTAAAAACTATTCGATCGAAATATTGTCTCAAATGATCGGAAAAATCCACTTTTCTCCGATCCAAAGAAGTTCTTAAACCCAACATTGCTCGCTTGCGTTTTTTTAGCTCTTGCTCTTCCTCGTCCTCAAAAACTAAAAACAAAATCACTGCTGCCGCTATTTTGCTCTTCTTCGCTGTTGCCATTGTTCTGATTTTATTGTAAATTAAACAAATTGCATATGAATTAGTTTTAAGATACATATGCATTAGTACTTACCCTTTTTTACTTTTCTCAATTAACAAAACAACACAATATCGATTAAAATCAGTTTCGATCACATTCACAATATCGACGTCAACATAAATGCTAAGCAACGTGAATGTCAACGAATGTGGATATCAACTGGTGTAAATTACTCTCAACCAATATCAACGCGTTGGCATCTTGCGCGTTGCTCAACTCGAAAATTGAGTTGGCAACCCGGTTTTGTTGTCAACTCAATCAACTAATGTAAACACAACAAATGCGTGTGACGTTGGATATCAATTGTTGATATAGCTAGAATTGACGCTGCATCAACTAGTGTAAATGCAGCATTAGACAGAGTGCTACGCAAAAGCCAAACTGGCAATGGCCTTCGCACTTGTGATAGGGAATTGAAAAACGCCCGTCTTGAAATTAAACACAAATTTAATGTTACTTTGCTAAAAAAAAATCATCAACACACTTCCATTACACAAAAACATTTTATTTTACAAAAATTTCCGCCTCCGGTCCATAGAGCTGGCTGTGGCTATGTACTAAACTTCCGAAGCGTTTTTGGTTGTCGTTATCGCAGTATGTTCCAATAGTCAAGTTCTGTTCCCACAGACCAAAATAAAGAACACTGCTATTGCCTGGTCACACTACCTTGTCGGAGCGGCTCTGGAAATTATCAAACAATTTCCGCTCCGACAAAATTTCCAGCGTCTGAGTACCTAGCTTCTATGCTTTATAACTGTTTAGCACCAATGTGTATAAGATACTTTCCAGACACTTCGTAGTTATGCCAGCCCATTAGCAACAGTACGGCGCAAAATAAAAAAGCAGCCAACTTTTTTTTTTTTTTTTATTTTTTAAAATTAAAATACCGGAACCGCGAAACCGGAACCGTTAACCGAAATAAACCGTTTCAAATCGCGTACCGGAACCGGAACCGGAATCGAAACAAATTTTTTTCTTGGGAACCGAAAACCGTTTACCGTTATTATTGGAACCTATATAACCGGAACGAAACCGAAACATTGGTACCGGTACAGTTTCGGTTTTTTTACATTCGCAGAGCGCATCGTAGTTTTAGTCAGACGTTTGTAATGCAAAAAAGCAATCATAACACGACCTTTACACGATGCCAGATTTTCTTGCAACTTTTTAGGAGTCAAAACATTTAAGCACCCATCGATTGCCCCACGTGCTGGAGCTCAATCTACTGGATGCCAAAATATTTGCTGGCGGACTTTTGCTCCAATTCTGCGGCTGCAAATAAAGACTTTCTTTTGAACCGGAAAGTGTGGGACTCAGTTCGCGAAATTGTACGCATATTAGAATTAGCGAAGGTGGACACAACCAAAAACTTAACTTAAAGCCGAAAATCAAGATTTGGGCGATTTTTATTCCATTTTCATACACTGAATATTGGAAATATTAAAAAACTCGTCCTCTCTTGCGAAATCGTTTTTTCAGGAAAAAGAAAAGCGAGAGAAATCCTCTTTTGAAAACAATGCTTTTCTATGTTGCATATTTTTGATCCTAGGTATAACGTAACGCTAAGTACTAAGCAAAATAATAATTGTATCGATTTTTTACTTAATATTTATGCAGAAATTTCGTCGTTTGCTGATTAATCACTGCTTAATGCAGTTCAAATTCTGGTTCATCTGAATGCGCCGACGAAGTTGAGGCATATGTGATTTTGCAGGAAAAGATTCTTGGTAATAATAACTCATCAATTGTGTCAACAAATAAGCTACTGGATTCTATTAACGCTCTTCTCGCACTTATACGTGTTAGAAACCATGAAAACATTCTTAACTGGTGGTCAGAATCCTCCACAAAGTTCCCAAAATTGTATGAGATTTCAAAAGTCGTTCTTTCTGTTTCAGCTACGCAAGTTAGCGTGGAACGCTTATTCTCTGGCGTAAAATTTATAATGAATCCGCTAAGAAGTTGCTTGGACTCAACCACATTGAATGCTATTATGTTACTGTGAGCAAATAATAAGAATGCTATATAGTAGACGTATAAAATTCGAAAACTAATAATACAATACAATAATACATATAATACAAAATAAAAGTACGTACCGGTATACCGAAATGAAAGTGCAGGTACCGTATCGAAACCGAAAACCGAAATTAATTGAAAACCGAAATGGAACCTTTAACCGAAACATTAATTTCGCGACGTACCGGTATCGAAACCGGAACCAACTTGTCGTTCTTCTACTAACCTAAAAGGGAGTATTTAAAAAAGATATTATAATTAACATTGTATTTGCTCTTTCTTGATTATTTTTTGAGTGTTACTAAACAACTCTGGTTTAATGATTATCGTTTGAGCAAAAATTGAATTAGTGCTAGTACAAAAATAAATTGAAGAAGAATAGGTTGATGGTGAGTGGTTGAGTGTGGTGTTTGGCCCGTGGGGTCCCGGTGATTGTAAGTGTGTAGTACGTTTTCGATCGAATGCTGGCCACGTAAGCTTCGCTACTGCACAGGAAGAAAGGTTTTTCCACCGATTCGTATCACTCAAAAAATAATCATTATTACTGAGTAATTAGTGCAAAAATCGACAAATCAAGACATTTTAGACGCAATTAGAACCAAAATGGTATAATTCTTTTGTTTGTACGACAATTCTAAGTATATGATTTTTTATTTTTAAAAATATGAAATGATCATTATTTACGGTCCCTGCTAAAAAATTATATCTGCTTTGTTTCTTTCTCGTCAATTAGCAACAATGCTAATTTTTGTGAATAAATACGTTTTAATCGAGAATAAATCGAAATTTGTGCTATCGAAATTTTTACTAATATTTGTAAAACCGAAATTAACCGATTCATTTGTTTCTGTTTCGGTACTGATAACCAGTTATGTGAAGCTTACCGTTACGGTTTCGGTTACAAATTTTAAAGTGTTTTAGTAGTTAAAGGTTACGTTTTCGGTTTTAATCTCTGATTAGCATAAAAAGGCAATCAACTCAACCGTGTTCATAATCAACGATCTTTCTTTAACATTTTTGGAGGGGGTACGGTCCTATGCGATCATAGCTAAATCCGAAACCTTAACCCCTCAAGACGGGCTTTAAGGTTTAAGATTTGACGTAATTACAGGCAAATCAAGAACAAAAACTGATTTTTTGTTATTTTGTAGGACCGGCGTTCTTTCAAAATCCCGGATTTTCCTCCGTTTCCAACAGTTTTGTTCGTTTAAAAGACAAAACACAGTCCAACGGAAACATGAAATACAAAAATTTGTATAATTAGTTTCAAAAAAATGTAACAATTAGATAAAGTAATAAAAAAAGGAAACGTTTATTTTATTTAAGATTATTTTCTACATACAATTACAATTTTTGTTATAAAGCCACGTTCGTTTAGGGTGCGGGGAGCGGGTAGTGTGTGTGTGGGTGCGGGAGGAATGGCTGGGCTAATACTTGGCATACGGTTATATCTTCTTGTACTCAATTCGCTCCACTTTCACCTCATCGCCAATTAGCTGATACACATACGTCACCACCGTTGTACTCTGTATGTCCATAAGCACAAATGAAGGTACCACATTTGTGTCCAATGGATTGAATGCACCTGTTGCCGAGCCCGGATTTATATAGAACTTGTTCCCATGCTCATACGCCTCAAATTTGTACGTATGCCCCGTTATCAGAATGTCCACATCCAGTTGACGCTGAATTAGGGCCAAAGCTTCTGGATCTCCGCGCGGCACCACTTGATGGCCATGACACAGACCAATGCGAAATTGTCCCACAGTGACTACCTTCTGTTCGGGATAACTGAGATTCTCATCGAAATCGCCACGAACTATATGCACATCGTTGGCCAATGATTTGAGATAGTCATAGGATTCCTTCGTGCAGATATTGCCGGTGGCCAGGATGTGATGTATACGGCCGGGGACCAACAGTTTCTTAAATTTGGCCGGCAGGCTGCTGCAACGATGTGGTATGTGCAGATCACCGAGTACCAGAACAAGCATGTTTGAGCAGTTTCCTTTTATAAAGTAATTGCAATTGTAAAACGCCCCAATGCAGTTCAGTGTGTCAGCTGGAGTATGACCGTATGCTGTAAAAATACCCAAAACAACAAAGGCTGAAGAGTTTGTGTAATGAACAGTTGGTTCTGCTTCACTGGTTCAGATGGAAATTTAAAAATAATTATTTTGCGTGGACAAATGGGAGCGTTAAGCCTATGGTGTAATTAGACAAGGTGAAGTCATTGAAATAGGCTGCCTCTTGTTTGGGGTACCTCTAGCATAGTGAATTTCTGATGACTCCACCTTGTTAGTTATACCATGATTAAGCCCTTAGTATTTAGTTAGATCCGAACCAAAAAGACGGAACTAGTTTACCGTCATTCAAACTTTCCAGCCCTCGTGAATAAAATAAAGCATAAACATCAGCCGGCAAGCATGGATGCGACAGAACAAACAGCTCCCAAGGAAAAGGATAGTAAGTAATTTATATCCACCACTAAACTAGCCCACATTAATTGTTAATTTCATAGCCGAATCCAGCATTGATCTGCTGGTCATTGTGCTGGACACAAATCCATCGCAGCACATTGTACGTCAGAATCCACAGAATCTCACCCAAATCCTGGAGGCAGTTATAGCCTTTGGCAATGCCCATCTTATGCAAAAGGCTCAAAACAAATTGGCAGTCATATCCTGCTCACATCATGCCACGTAAATCTTAATTCTTTTAAACAAAATTTCCATTTAATTAAACTTTTGCTTTGCCAGCGATTTCCTTTACCCCTTGCCCGGACGTCAGGTGGAACTACGTCAGATTGATGGCCAGTATGAGGCATTTAGCCTGGTGGAGAAGACAGTGAAACAACAGTTGGGCAGTATTCTAATGAATGCCCCACGTCTGAGTGCTCCCTGTGAGAGTTTGCTGGCTGGCAGCATGTCCATGGCCCTGTGCTATATATCAAGGGTGAGTGGCTTAGGTTTCAGGTAACCCCAACTAATGTTTGTTCTCTAGTTGCAACGCAATGTGGCCGCTGGTGGCAAAATGCATTCCCGTATTTTGGTCTTAACTGGCAGCAATGAGTGCGCCTCCCAGTACATGACCTTTATGAATGTGTTCTTTACAGCCCAAAAACTGGGCATTGTCATTGACACCTGTGCTCTGGATAAGACCTTGAGTTTACTGCAACAAGGCTGTGACATAACCAGTGGCCAGTTTCTGAAGGTGACTCAATTGGATGGCCTGTTGCAGTATTTGTTGTGGGTGTTTCTGCCAGCTCCACAGATGCGCCACAAGTTGGTACTCCCACCGCCACCGAAAGTCGACTATCGTGCCTCTTGCTTCTGTCATCGTGAGCTCATTGATATTGGTTATGTGTGCTCTGTGTGCCTGTCGGTGTTCTGCAAATATAGCCCCATTTGCACCACATGCCAGTAAGTCCAGTAGAAACGAGTCTTTGAGATAAATATTAAGTGTAATTCGTTTATAACATTTCAGCACCATCTTCAAGACACCCGGTCCGCTGCCCATTAAAGCCAAAAAGAAGAAGAAGACGGAGAAACTGCTGTAATTCCAGACAGAATTATGATTTGTCGTATTAATAACTAAAATTATTATAAGATTTGGAAACTCATGCAAATGTTTATATATCTGAAGAGAATCAGAGACACAAATATATAATATATGATTTATTAGTAGAGTCATACAGTTTATGCAGATTGTGAGGGAACGATACCGCTGGACGCTGGTGATCAGCTTGGTCGTCAACTAGGGTGGTTGCTGTTCTGGCTCAATATTAGCCATATAAAAATATCAGCAATTATTTCTGTTTGTGTTGTTGTTGTTGGCCGGGCTGTTGGTAGATCTTCAATCAGAAGCCGAGAAAATCATACAAAATATAAGGTTGTCAAAAAAGTCTTGCGGCATTTTTATTGAATTTTCAATTGTTCATAAAATTGGTTATAATAATGCGATTTAAGTCAAATATGCGCCGTTTTGTTCGATGACGAGTTCCCAACGAGATGCCAACTTCATAATGCCCCTCTTATAGAAGCTCGCTTCCCTATTGGCAAAAAAACTCGGAGAGCCAATTTTCACAGGACTCTCTTGTGGCCAACTTTCGACTACCAAGCTCGTTCGCCATGGACAGAAATAGGTGGTAATCACTTGGTGCGAGATCCGGACTATACGGTGGATGCAAAAGAACCTCCCATCCGAGCTCCCGGAGCTTCTGGCGCGTCACCAAAGATGTGTGTGGCCTGGCGTTGTCCTGATGGAAGACAATTCGGCCTCTGTTGATCAAAGATGGCCTCTTCTGCATGAGTGCTGCATTCAAGCGGTCCAGTTGTTGGCAGTACAGGTCCGAATTGAGCGTTTGGCCATAGGGGAGCAGCTCATAGTGGATGATTCCCTGCCAATCCCACCAAACACACAGAAGAACCTTCCTGGCCGTCAATCCAGGCTTGGCCACCGTTTGGGCAGCTTCACCGCTTTTCGACCACGACCGTTTGCGCTTCACGTTGTCGTAAGTGACCCACTTTTCATCGCCAGTCACCATCCGCTTCAAAAACGGGTCGATTTTGTTGCGATTCAGAAGCGATTCGCATGCATCCATACGGGCAAAAATGTTTTTTTGCGTCAAGTCGTGTGGCACCCATACATCGAGCTTCTTTTTAAATCCAAGCTTCTTCAAATGGTTTATAACGGTTTGATGACTCATGCCCAGCTCTTGGCCGATGCTACGGCTGCTACTATGCCGGTCTCTTTCGATCAATTCAGCGATTTTATCGCAATTTTCGACGACAGGCCTTCCGGACCGTGGCGCATCTTCGATCACCTCTGCACCAGAACGAAAACGTTGAAACCATCGTTGTGCGGTGGAAATGGAAACTGTATCGGGTCCATAAACTGCACAAATTTTATTGGCAGCATGAGATGCATTTTTGCCTTTATCGTAGTAGTACTGTAAAATATGCCGTATTTTCTCTTTATTTTGCTCCATGTTTGCGACGCTATAACTCACGAACGACTAAAAACAAACAACAATAAATCAAACACGTGTTAGCGCGTGAAAAGAGCTTTCCAAAAAGCTCTAGCGTGAACCGATGCGACGAATACAACTAGAACTATGCGCTTGCAAAGACAAGCTTGCGGAAATGCCGCAAGACTTTTTTGACAACCTTATATAAACGGACACTTTCATTGTCGATGTATATATAAAAAAAATACTTCAAGACGAACACACGACCTCGAATTAAACAAAAATCGTCCGCTGTGTCTGACTGCAGTGTTTGGCTTTCATTTCCTCACTAACTCTCGCCAAGTGACTCAAGGCTGTCTGTCCCTCAGTGGGATGAGAGACATGAACGAGGGTAGTCTCAACATTTCAGGCTTACATAACACAGGTGTTAATGAAGTCAATATCGGATGTCATGTCTGCAATATCCACCAGTGAACGTGTTCTATGCTCTGAAATTGAGCCCCCCCTGGCTACGCAACTGCTTTATGTGGTCGGAGATGCTTCCTTGTATGCTTTACAAACATCCGCACAATTTTAATATACCCTCTCCTAGAGTATAAAAACT
This sequence comes from Lordiphosa stackelbergi, assembly GCA_018904235.1. Taxonomy (NCBI): domain Eukaryota; kingdom Metazoa; phylum Arthropoda; class Insecta; order Diptera; family Drosophilidae; genus Lordiphosa; species Lordiphosa stackelbergi. Next base: position 48,664 of record JAEIFU010001463.1, on the reverse strand, counting down.
AACTGTTTTAGCTATTTATATAAAGGGTGATTTTTTAGCCATTTGTTATCTTTTTGGCAACACTGGTTGAAACAGCTCACGCACGTTTCGTGTTTTGTTTCACTGTCAAACATCTTCAGTTTGGTCTATAATTTAACCTGAATCGTCTTACAAACGAACAACGCTTGCAAATTATTGAATTTTATTATCAAAATGCGTGCTCTGTCAAGAAAGTTCATCACGCGCTTCTTCCATATTATGGTTAGTTTAACCGACCCACTGAAGCGGCTATTCGGGCTATTGTGACTAAATTTTGCACCAAATTTACATTGTTGGACTTAAACCAACACGCTTACGTAGAGTGCGAACTGAAGAAAATACAGCTGTATCGGCCAGGTTAATGATGACCATCAATTATCGATTCGTCGCCGTTCGCAGAATTGGGCCTATGTTACTCAACAACGTGGAAAATTTTTGCCGAAGGATTTAGGTGTGAAGCCTATCAAAACACAGCTGGTTGCAAGAATTGAAGCCAAACGACATACCGCAACGTAGAATTTTTGTTGAATGGGCTCTTGGAAAATTGGGCGAAGATCCACTTTTTAGTTGGTTTCCTTTAAAATGGCATTATGACTAAAAAGGAAGGCAATATTTCGGAATTTTTGGAGAGGAAGGACGTATAATAGACAATTACCAAAGTTTGTAGTCTGGGATACTGTGAGAGTCTGTGGATCATGTGTCGATCAGTGTGAAGGCAGCCTAACAGTTGTGTCATGTTTGTGTCAATTGACTTTTGAAAAACGGCACCTCGGTCGGCAAAGTGCCAACTTCTTACATTGTTAATTATGATTTTGTCCAGTTTTCCCATATGGCTAATAGTCAAGAGAGCTGACGCGACGTCGTCCTTGTGTTACTGTGTTATGGGTCACGAGTTCAATTCCCAATACACCAAGTGTGTGGACCCGCGCAGTGTCTTGTGAACTGAACGCATACTTCCTTGCCAACATTTTCTAAAATTGAGTTGTAATCTAAAGCCAAAGTGCTTTTTGTTATAGGCCCTCTATTCCGATTACATAGAACTCTGTTTTGAATACAGTATTTCAACGACAACAGTCAAGCTTATGTAAATGTATGTATATAAGAGAACATCGATCTTGTAATGGGCATTTGCGCCGCTGGTTAATGAGACCATGGTGTAGTTAGACAAGATGAAGTTAGACAAGATGAAGTCATTAAAGTAGGTTACCTCCTTTTGGGGTGCCAGTTGTAGCAAGGAATGGCAATGGTGGCAAAGGGGATGTCAACGTGTTCTTGCATGTTCATACACTCCTTGTCACTTGAATAGGACACCCTGTACACTTTTTTTTCAATTGCTTATAGCTCAAAAGCGAAATGATAAAATAACGGAATTTTTGCACGTTCTCTTTGTGCAACTATTTATCACTCTCAGCAACAAGCTGCAAGTTCTGGAAAACAGCCGTTATATTAATTTCTTGCTTTATGCTAGAATTCGCTTGAAATTGAGTCAATATTTTGTGTGACTTGAATAGAACATGCGTTTTGTCTGATCGTTTACTTTCGCGCGTGCTCATGCTGATTCGCTGATTTAACTTTTTTTTGTGATTTTCGACGATTGTCTTTAAAATAAAATTAAAATGGGTCGCGGAAAAGCCTTATCTGAAGAGGAAAAACAAAAAATAAAGGCATACAAGGACTGGCCTATCAATTGCAAAAATTGCAAAAAAAACAGGAGCCGACATGTTATATCGGGATTTTTACAAAATGAGTCAGAATATGGAAAAAACTGAAAGGCCGCACGCACAGTGCACGAATCGGAAAGACGCCTCATACTAAGAAAAGCTTCAAATTCTCACGACTCCGTGGCGAAGATTCGTGAAAAAATGCGATGTAAATGCTAGCCTATCTACTGTTCATCGCGTCATTTCTAAGGCTGAACACCTAAAGAGGCCTCCCCTTAACCCGGCAAGAAAAGCGCAACGCCTCAATTTTTGTCGCGAGCATGTGACCTGGACCTCGCAGTGGCATAGCGTGGTCTTCTCAGATGAAAAAAAGTTTAATTTAGAAGGCCCAGATGGCTATAGTTATTATTATTTCCATGATCTGCGCAAGGAACCCCATCATTTGGACCGTCTGCATAGCCGAGCTGGAGGTGTTATGGTGTGGGGGGGCCATTTCCTTCTATGGCACCTGCAAACTAAAATTTTTGTCAACAACGATGAATGCGGTGTGCTACAAGGAAATATTAAAAGAGGCGTTTCCATATTTTCACAACCTTTTTGGGCCTCTGCCATGGATATATCAACATGATAACGCGCCGATACATACTGCTCGGGTTGTTAAATCTTATATACAGAGCCAAAATGTGGAACTTTTAAGCTGGCCGCCCTACTCACCCGATTTAAATATAATAGAAAATGTTTGGGGATGGCTGACACGTGAAATCTATGGCTCAGGAAAGCAATATTCGAGTGTTCCCGAACTTATAAAAGCAGTTGAATTAGCTTGGGACTCGATTTCATTAAATTACTTGGCCAGCTTGTATCAATCCCTTCCAAACCGGATGACTGAAGTTTTGGAACGGCAAACATATTTTTTTTTTCTTCTAAATTACATCGATGCCCTATATTTAAGTTATATTTATGTTAAAAATAATCTGAGATCTCTGAAATGCTTTTTTTTGTTTAAGTGTCCTATTCAAGTGACGCAATATTTGAGCCCCTAAATTGGACGGATTATGTTTAAAATTTTTTTTGTTAATAGTTAAGGCTGTACCATGAAGAATTCCAGCTGGTTAAGACAATGCAATTAAATGATCTTTAACTTAAAAAAAAATTAAGTCTCTACCATCATTGGTTTGGGAGCAGTGGGCGATCGAAAACACACTTAGGGGGTGTCCTATTCAAGTGACGAGGAGTGTATCAACTGGTACCTCTATCGCATGGTGAATTTCTGACGACTCTTTCTTGTTAAATATACTATGAACGAGACCTCGGAGTCGGCTTAAAATTTAAGGTTTTTAAAAATATATAAATCAAATGAAATTACTTTTTTAAAGTGTCAAGAAAGTTTTCTCATACATATCGCTCACTTACTTCAAGACTGGCATAACTCAAAAAATACGATTTTTGACTTTATGATGCCGAAATATATGCTGTATTGTGTACTATTTTTTGTAAAAATTTTGATATTGATATCTCTTATACTTTTCACGTGAGATCAAAATATGTCGGAATATAATTTTACAGGTTTATTTTCATGTTATTGCAAGAGCGTCAGCTCTCAGATGTCCTGCAACATACTTCGGCTTTTAGTTAAAACATCATGTTTTGTTTAAATTTATAATATTTTACTAGATTAACTCGAAACTTAAAGAACCATTTTTTTCTGAATAAACCTATGGAGAACTTTAAACGCGTTTCTCTCAAAATGGATTATTTTGAGTTATGCCAGTATTAAAGTAAGTGAGCGATATATTCTCGGTACGAGGATTCAACCAGCACAAGGCTGAGTTGGTTCGGCACAAGTTTTTCTTAATTTAAATAAAAATTAATAATCTATTAAATATACAAAACAACAATCTCTGGCTGAAGATCACAATCTGCAGATTGCCTTAAACAATAAAGTATGCTGGAAAAATTTTACAGCTAGTTACTAGAGAAGACTATATAAATTATGTTCCTACGATTTTCGTGTACGCTGCGAATTGCTGTAGCTCAAGAGCATTAAAGACAGGATTCATTTCATCGCAATCTGCCCAATCCAGCATGAAATCAGCCCTGCCACCGGCATAATCGGTTTTGCCGTCGATTTCGGCATATGGCCGGGAGGCCGCGTGTTTCAATCGATGAAGCATGTTTCCCATAAGCTTATTGCAGCCTTCAGCTGAATTTTTCTTCAAATGAAAGAATAAAAAGTAAACTTTCCCGCAAATGGTGTTTTCTTGGCACAAAAGTTGAACTATTCAAAGCACACAAAAACTATGTTATCTACACTTCAGCGAAACGACACATACTAAAAAAGAAAGTCTAATGATGAGGCTTCAAAACGAAGTTGGTTTCAACATTGTCCGCATCGATTTAATCCTAGTGACGCCATTCCTTATAATTCCTTTAAAATTTGTTTGTTTAGGTCCTACAACTTATAAGAGTTTACAAAATGATGGTGATTGCTGATTTATTCCTCAGAATTTTTGTAAATATCTTCTTGATGGTGGATTTAATAGTTCTAAAGCCACATTGATAAGGACCACTCAAACTGCAAAAGCTTAAAAATCTTTATCCTATACCGTAGGTTCTATTTTCAAACTTGTCCAATATATAAATTAAACACAGATCATTTTTCACTTGTCGTTTTTGTTTATTTGATAAAAAAATCTTTTAAATTTTATTTAAATAGAATATAAAAAAGATGATCTTGATCTTAGACATGTTTAAGTGCAAAAATTTTCCCATAATTGAATGAAAAGTCGACTTAAAAATGTTTGAAATTTCGTGCGGATATTTCAGTTAGAGAACTTTCCCTTGGGTTGCTTTTCCAGGGAAACAATTACATATGCATGCGGTGTATAATAATAAATAAGAAATACTTTTTTCCATCAGCCAGCGATAAATTTTGGCCACAATTTCTTTAGGGGAAAGGATACGAAAACTTTGCGCTTAAGATTAGAATACAATTATTTTTTTTTTTTTTGGCTGGCTAATGTGTATGTGTTAATATAGAAAAGCAACCGGTTGGCAAGGTTCAGACTTAGCCCAGACTGTCCACGCACACAGTCTTAAGGGTCTTGCCCACAATTGTGGTCTTAAACTGCTCCGGCATAGCCAGTTCGGTCTGCAACGAAAAAGAGAAAAAATTAGGTAAACCTCAATTTTTTTTTAAAAATCTCTCCAGATACTCACATAGTCGCCATTGGGCTCGGGCAAGAGTATGTTCATCTCGGAAGACTTGGAGTTGACTATTTCCACGCCCAGCGAATCCTTGGACAAATACATTTGGCAGCCATCGCTCTTATCAATCGATACAGTGGGCACTGAGCCCAGCACTTGCATCTGTACGCTCTGACAGTTGACAAACTCCACAGAGGCCACCACCGAGTCAAACAGCAGTGAGCACTTCTTGCAGGAGTCGAGGACAATGTTATTGACCTTGCCCTTGACGGTAAGGGTGGAGCCCTCACAGCGGAACATGTAGACCACATTGTTCATTTCGGCATTGTCCACCAAGAGTCCGGTGTTATTCTTCTGGTACTCTATGAGCCACTTTTTGCCATCGCGTGTGAATACGGGTTGTTTGGCAGGAGCAGTAGTGGCTGGAGCACTAGCTGCGGAGCTGCCATAGTTGGCAGGCGTCTTAAATGGGGCTGGTCCCGTGCGTAGCGAAGTATTCTTATGGGTTTGCATCTCACCAGTGACCTTCTTCAAGTCTGTAAGGAAAAGAGTTATAAGTTCCGAGTAGTCTGGCATTCCTGCTTATTACTTACTCTTGGTAATGTCCGCTCCCTGATTGATTTGCGCAAACAATGCACTGCGATCATCTCCAGCGCTGTCCAGCTTCAAAGCACTCAGATCCAATGGAGGTGGTGGTGGGGGCATACCGCCAGGTGGCGGTGGTGGTGGGGCACCACCTGCAGGTGCGGCACCCTTGCCAGACCACACTAGACCGGTGGTGTGATACTGCTTAATGTAAGCCTGCAGTTCGGTTAGAGTTTGAATCCAAGCACGTGCCCATTCCACATGCTTGGCATCCTTCTCCTTCCACTCCTTTAAAACACGATTCGTATAGAATTGACCGGCATCGTTCATCTCCTTGACATGCGGTCCTGGTGTGGGCGATACGCACACCCAGCCCAAAGCGGGAATACTCTCGCTAATGGCCGAGAGATGATTGAAAAAGGGAGAGGCACGCTGCTTCTCGCGATAGTCCTGTATGGCGCTAATCTGCGATGAAGTGGGCTGCAGCAGTTCCATTTGCTTGGGCTGCGGCGGCTGCGAGATCTGCGTGGCCAGGGTCACATACTTCAGTTGGGCGCTAAGAGGAATATACCAAATTCATAAATTACTCAAACTTAGAGGCAAAAGTGCGGTTACTACTCACTCAAAGGCCGCCTTCACAAACTGCGCATGTTGAGCCACATCGCCACCAATTTTGGCAGACAAAGCCAAATATTGACTCAGCGGTCCATTCACTATATCCTCAAAGCCTGCCACACTCATGTTGTTACTACCAATCAAAGCAGAAGGCGGAGGTGATGGAGGTGAAGGAGGTGTAGGAGTTGGTGGTGTTTCTACTGGCTCTGGCTCCTTAACCGGCTGTAGTGTGCGCTCCAAGCGATCCACTAGCGTTTCCAAGCGCTCGCAAATGCTTTCCAATTGCTCAACGGCAGCCGTGGGCTTTGAAGACTCTGACTCGTTATCTAACATGAAGAATTTTTTAAATTTAGTTAATCTAGTAAATTGAAATTTTATTTACATTGCATTGGAAATACTGTGCGTCGTAAATAATTATAAACACTGAGAAATAAGGAAAAGGCCTCCCAGATTTAAACAGATGAAGTGACAAGACAACTGTGACTACAAAAAGATAACATCCAGTGTTGTGTGCGTGATATTTCAAAGAATTAAAAAATATTTTAAACAATTTGATGAAGAATGATTTTATTGTAAAAAGAAGGATTCTTAGATTCAACACATGCAAAAACATGGAAACGGCAAAAGGAGAAATTGACATGTTTATACGATGTGGCTCAATTGAATTGATAGGAGTCGAGTACACCATTTATTAGATTAAGATTACCCCAGACATTACTCTTGGGTTAAATAAGTAGGGAACGCTAATTGAGCTCAGGATTCCTATTTAAACCCTTTAAGTTCTATAAATTTAATAAAATAAAAAATTTTTTCTCTAAATTTTCTAATATTTATAATTTTATTTAATATTTTTAAAAAAATTATTCTTTACTCATGTAGAGCCATCTTCGCGATGTTTTCATCTTCCCTACGTAAGGTGTGTCCAATCCAGTTCCATTTACGTCTGTTTGACGTACTCAGTCGTGATGGGATCGTTTCCAGAATACTCCAGGAGGTTTTCATTTGTGATTGTGAGAGGCCAGAATATACCGCAAATTATTCTCAAACACTTATTCACAAAACTTTGTAGTTTCCGCTTATATAATCGGAGACCAGCCAGGTCTTTGAGCCATATAGTAACACCGAGTATTAAATATGCGCAGTTTCGCTTTCAGCGATATGGAACGGGAGTGCCACACCCGTCGTAGCTTTCGAAAGGCGTTTCTAGGTTTGGAAATGCGTGCTTCCACATCTATCATTGCACCGCCATCTTTCGCAATGACACTTCCAGGTAGCAGAATTTTTCGACATCCTCAATGCTCACGAGATTGCCATTAACTGCCACGCTAAGGGGGGACGTCCCCTGATTGCGTCCGCATCAGCTTAGTTTTAGAGATATTGATTTTGAGGCCAGCTGCGCGTGCATTTCGTTCCAGAGCCAAGACAATGCTTTAGAACAAACCAAATTGATTCGATTACTCCATTATATAGTTGAGTTATAGTAATAACTCAAAAAATGATCGAAAAGTCGGAAATTTTTTTTTTTTTTGTATTATTTATGTTTTAGTTATGATTTGTTGGATTTTAAGGAGTTTTGGTAAACATTTGGTCCAAAATCTATATCAACTTTATAATCGAAAGAAGTACGGTTTTAACGGTTTGTTAATTTTAATCTAAGCTACAACTTTGCTGCAGATGGCTTGTCCAAATTCATAACTGGCCTTTTTTTGTAATTTTAAGTATGAATATGTGATTTGTTTGACTTTGCACATACTAATGTTATAAGGGTCGAACTTCGCCTCAGACGTTAAAAAAAATTTAGAAATAGTTTACGAAATATTGAGTTCTTCAATCCAAATAGAAGCAAAAAACTTCAAAATGCAATTAGATAAAAACAGCAGCTAATCAAACCAAACCCAGTTAAGATTAATACACTACCATCACACCCTTCAAATTTGTTTAGTCTCGAAGCGATTAAGTTTTTAGTGTTGAACAGTGTAATAGAAGTATAAAAAATCTTGCACCTACTTATAGTAACCCAAGAATTTAATAATTAAAAATGTTAAATGAAAACTAAGTTGATGGTGTAGGACAGGGGCGCCCATGCCCATCCCGCAAGCCGCGCATTTGTTGTTGTTCGACGCAAAAGAATAACCGGCGCGTTAGCGAGCCAAAGTCTAATAAAGCAACAAAAATTCATATGCTTGCTCTCCTCTCTTCTTTCCTAGCTAAAATTTTGATGTTGGCAATTGCACAGCTGCAACAACAACATCATATATTTCTCCTTTCTTTCTCCGCAACAACAAAGTTTACGGCGGAACAAACACACACAGGAATTTATTGTAGTTGTTCTTGCTTAAAATATATTAATCGAATGCTTAGTTTGGGCACCCTGGTCTAGAATCACCCGCAAGATCGCTTACTTAATTGGCAATATCGAGATTTTTTTTATCTCAGGTTAGGGTTCTCGGATAGGTTCTCCATTATAATTTATGCATTTATGGCCAATCAAAACAAACCAATTCGGAATCAACTCAACTCAAAGCGGTATCCATAGTGGCTTTATCCAAGCCCCGACATGTTTAATTTAAGATGGCATTTTATACTGTTAATCAATATTTTGATCGCAATTTAAGCCTTCTTATCTAACAATTGTTCATTGAGACTTGATCTAAAGTCACCTTTATGCTCATAAAGTAGCTTTAGTGCTCTGATCAGTTATCAAAACATGCTCTGTTGTAGTGGGCTTGATCGTTTGCTCAGTCAGCTCTTTAGTTTCTCTTGCCCTGAGACCTGTTCAGTGTGACCTTATCAGTGGCAGTTCACTTAGTTCGGTGACTGAGCAGCTGTTACCGGCTTCGCGTTTCTGATTGTTGTCAATGTATGGCAACTCTGGGTATCACGTCTATTATTTTTATTAAATGTTTGGAACCATTTCAGCGAAATGGATTATAAAAAGGCGAAATGTAAATGTCCTCGAAAACAAAGCACACGGCTGCAGTGGAATCAGTTGTCCGACAACAAAAACAACAAGATCTCTGCCCTTGACTTATAGGCCAACATAGGATTCCAAGCTTTGTGTTTATGAAGTGTATGTAGAAGCCAGCAAATAGACCGTCGATTGATTCGAATAGTCAATAATCGACATCATGTAAAGTAACCATGCAAGTGATCAACTGAACAACTAAGCAATTTGAGTAAGTTGTTTCACTTCGACAAAAATATAACAAGTAAACATGTTCAGTAAAATAAAGAACTATCCCTGACTTTGCAGTTTATAACACTATGTTCTGTAATCCGAGTCCTCGAGCCCATTGCCTATGCTTCCTGGTACGTATATCAAATTAATCCCAGGAATTGTGCTGTGAGTTGCGGATCTTCCATGTGTTGCCGTGATCTCTAAGTGATGTTTAGTTTTGGAATTTGTTGTTGACTATTTGTGAGTCCGGGTCAAAAGTTGAAGTCACAGACACGCGAGCTGAAGTTTTGTTAGGGTCCAGTGTGACATCACTGAGCACAGAAGATCAATTGTGATTGCCCTAGTATATAAATAAGCTTACATTAGTGGCAGGCCCCACCCATATATATATTCTAATCGCACAAATAATAAATATTTAAACTTTATCCTGTCTCTTAAAGTCAATTGCTATTTTATCTTCTTAATATTCCATTGTGTTTAGCCCATTCCCCAGTTAAATCCATTAATAATCACAATCAAGCTGACATCGTATAAATTAAGTCAATTGTACAACGAAATGATGAAATCACCCATCATTTACCACGCACGGCTACGCTGTGCTCTACGGCCGCATGAGCGGCCCGCAATAACTCCGTGTACAGGCGTTGCCGTTTTAGTTCCAACTCATCGCGTCCCACAGGTGTGACGGGTGGCTCGATGCAGCCACTGCTGGCAGACACAAGGGGGTAATAAGATTGATTTAAAGGGATAACGCAGCAAAAAGGAAACAAATATTCAAGCATACATCTCATTCAGCCGCTCGTCATCAAACCAGGCGGGCAGTCCGTGAGCAAAGGCCAGCGTCTCCGGCACCAGATCACCCTCAAGGTATGGTGCGCACATGCTCTCTCGTTTTGGTGGCGGCAATGAATCCGAGAATACCTCATCGTCGTCGGCCAACGAGCTGTTGTTGTTGTTCTGATTGGCTAGCAGGAGCAGAGATATTGGTTCCGGCTCAATGATCTCGGCACGATTGCTGATGTTCACCTTCTTTTTGATGGAATGATGTGTGGAATTGTGTCGGGAGAGGCAGCTTTTTGTGGGTGGAGGCAGCGATGTTGTTGGTGTAGTTGGGACTATGTTGGACACGACATCGTCTTCAGCATCTTCAGCACTCGTCATCGAGGCGGGTGGCGCTGTTGAGGTGGAGGAGTGTGTGGAACGTACCGCAATTGTTTGTGTTGGAGACGAGGGGGCGGCGGCCACGGCTGGTGCAATTGGTGCTTCTGTTAATTCCCTTTCAATGGCTGTGAAAACGTCGCTAATGTTATATATAAAACTACAAGTAACATAAGGGAACTAAACCGATTGATTAAGTCCATTTCATAAGCTAAACTTTTTGTTGGAATTTGATTTATTTGACCAAGAATATAAATATGTTTTTTAATGGATCGGTCAGACAGATAATTTGATTGATGCATGTTAAGATAATGGCAATATCTTATCCGATAGATAGAAGTGTAGCTTACGAGGGTTGCTCGTCACACTTCGCAGTAGACTAAACGGCAAGAAGAGCAGGGCTGCAAATCCAAAGCATTATTGAAAAGATCCGGTTCCCCGGTTCGAACCAAATTTCACCTATGTTTCATGTTGGATAATTTGAGGTTCGAGGTTTTTTGCCAAATACTTTTAATATTGCCTACCCAGATTGTTTGATTTTTAGTTGTCTTTACTTTTTCTTGAACCGAAACCACCATTTTGGTTCAGTGACCAATTTTAGAAATGTATCCAGTTTCACATTGAAGTTTCCAATAAAGCTTTTGCTTGTAGAGATTCCGCCGTGTAAAATCCAGCTTTAAAATGCAACTGCATCGCAAATAAGAGCTGACTTACAATTAGCCGTTACTAAGCGTTGTGTACAACAAATTTTATCTAGAAGTTATCGACTAATTTGGAAGAAAATGAAGTCTAAACCAGCTTTAAAGGAATCGCATAAAGTTGCAAGATTGGAGTTGGCCGAAAAACACATGTCATGGACCGATCAATGGAAAAAGGTAATATTTTCAGACGAGAAAAATTCAACCTTGACGGTCCGTATGGCTTTAATTATTACTGGCACGATTGAAAGAAGCCCGAAACCTTTTCTACTAAGCGGAACTTTGGAGGTTCGTATTTTTGGGTTTTTAGTTACTATGAAGGACCCCCATATGTAAAGTGAATGGGCGTATGAACTCGGAAAAGTATATAACCATGTTGGATGAAGTATTAATAAACTTTTTGGACACCATTTTTCAGCAGGATAACGCTGCCGTACATGTATCACGACTCAGCGTTAATTGGTTTCAGGAGAAGCAGATCGATGTTATTAAGTGGCCAGCACGTTCCCCAGATCTAAATCCTATAGAGAACATGTGGGGTAACTTGGCACGACGGGTCATCGCAAATTCGAGACGGTAGTAGAGCTCTGAATTGCTGTAGTCAATGAATGGGCTAAAATTCCTACTTCAGAGTTTCAAAAGGTCATAGACTCAATGCCAAAACGAGTTTTTGAAGTGATTTCAAAATCTGGAAGATGGACTCACTATTAATCATCATTTTCTTCGAAAATAATATGTATACTTTAATTGAATTTCGCTGTATAAAAACCTGTTGATTTGTAGTATTAAGACATTTGTTGAACTAATATCGTTATTCACTTTATTATTTAATAAAAATTTGATTCATTTCTCATCTAATTTCCCATAAAACATAATATTACCATGTGCTTTTAATTGAATTTCGCTGAGTTTAGAATCACCACCAACCCTTCAATATACTGGACCTTGTTGCATAGTGTAACTCAATAATCAACAAAAATTTAGTACACTTGAAGAGCAAAATTAGAAAACTTTTAGCGGCCTTTTTTGATTTTTGGGGAATGTTGTAAAAACTTTAAAAGTAATTTTCGATCAAGGCTATAAAACGGTCATCAGAATGAGCCCAAGTCAAACCGAGAGCCAAAACTATTTTTAATGATTTCCAGAAACTCAACCGATATTCATGCCAGGGCTGCAAATTTTGTGGTTTTTGGGAGAAGGATTTGGTTTGAGCCTTTGTTCGGCCCCGACAAGTCGCTCTCCTACTTAGGTCACTTTGGGCCCATTGCGATGCCATATTTATTTTCTATTAACCCTTTTTAATATCTTGTTACTGAACCATTGTGTGGACAGAATAAATTTGAGTAGAGCTGGGATCTCTAGCCCAGGTGTCTTCGAAAAACTTTAAAAGGCATCAACATTTGGAAGATATCTTTGGAAAGTGTAATTGAGTATTGAAAACTTGTATACTTTAGTGGCTATATAGAATCTTTGTAGCACAATATTGAACAGATAACAAAAAATTTGTTACATTTCGGAAGGTCTATTTGTTTGTTGAACCGAACTGAATATTTAGGTTTGGAAAAGGTTCATAAAATTTTCCAATTTTGGATTGGTTTAAGGTTCGGTTAGCAGTTTAATAAAGTCGGAGCTGTTCATAACCGGTTTCCAACTCTGATTCAAACCGATGCCTTCTACTTATAGATAAGGTAAGAAGGATATTATATTTTCTACCTTCAAATTAGGTTGTTAAATGGATCCACAAATTTATTATTTCAAATTACTTTAGCTTTGCTTTAGTGTGTCTTAATCTCACACATATTTTGTGTTAACTCTCAAAGAGTATTTATATCCAAAATGCAAGGCCCTACAGTCGAAATGTAGTCTTTGTAGTCAAGTGTTTGATTGTGTGTCTTAAAACTAATTTTCGTTGTGATAAGTAGTCGGGTTTTGACACAGACCCCACCCATATTTTCTTAGTTTAATCAAATATGTATGTATATACTGGAAATATAATCGGTTTAATTCCCTAATTTCTTTGCTAAAAAACTCAAGAAATTCAATAGCTTAAGATGACTTTAAACTCAAAAACGAGAGAGAGAGAAAAAAGAAGCTCAGGACTGGGCTGGTTTACTGTTTTAGTGATTTGAGCCCAGCACCAGTGCTTGACCCCAGTGCAAACGCACAAAAGCGACGCGTGCAATTTACTTTTGCATTGGCTCGGTCGTTGAGCTCGATAGGAGGATTATGACTTATTTATACTTAGGAAATGTGTCAATATACCAGTTTCAGCCGGCTTAACAACAGCTTCTTTCGCCACCACATCTGTGGTTAGTTCAGGTTCAAGCATTGACTCAGGTTCACTGTCTTCCTGATTGACATTGCCGTTTTGTGGCAATGCCTCCGGCTCCTGCTCCGTCTTCTCTGTCGGCTTTTCCATTTCTGCCTCAGCAGTGTTTGCAGTTGGGTTCGTGGGGTTGTCGGCGGCTGCCTCTTCTTCGTCCTCGTTCTCATTGTCCTCGGGCTTTTGGTGCTTGTCCTGCTTTTTACTGCCTGCTTTGGGATTCGCCCGACAGCATGAGAACATTTTGCAACTGGTTGTTGGTTTTTATGTTTTCTTTAAATATGAACGATGAGGCACAACATTATGTAAGTTTTAACTTTAATTTTATGGCACAGTCACAACAACGGTAGTAGCAGCAGCAGCTTGGATTAGGCGTGGACAAATGCTAAAAAGCAAGCACACTCCTTGTATATATCGATTCGCCACACGCACTTTTTTAGTTAACACTCAAAGATTTTGTTAACACACTTTTCAACTTCAAACCAAAAAGGAATGTGTGCTTGTGCTGCTCCTCCAACTGGGTCAAGTGGCGACGAGCTACAGCTGCTGCTGTTGACGGAACGAACACACCCTAAATGAAGACCGAATCACAAAAGCACACACGCACAGGAATTAAAACAGGATAGCTTTTTTTGGTTAACAGAGCAATGTTAAGGTCATGTTAGCGGCGGGAGAGCGAACCAACAGTGGTCCACGGGCTCGCGAGAGCGTAAAGAGTAATACTTTGCTTGTTTATAACTAAAACAAACTCTTGATATTCTGAAAATTAAAATTTTTTTACTTTAAAACTTATTACGTTTAGCCAACTCTGTTTTGGTAATTTATTATTTCATGACCCACCGTAAATGCATAATAAAAACAGGTTCGCAATTATCAAATGTGGTCCCCATAGGGGGGCCCGGCAGTGCAAGGCTCCGTTATCTGTTGTTTTATTCCTAATTGCCTATGACAAATTGGCTAGGATAATAGAAAACCAAAGAGACATCGCTTTCTGCAGCTATGCAGACGATTTTCAACTTATTATTAATTTTAAAAAATCCAAAAACCTAACAAAAAACTTAGATCAATTGTTCGAAAACATACGTAACTGAGGCGATTACTCAGGATCTAAGCTATCCGTTGACAAGTGCAAACACATTCATATCTGCAATAAACAACTATGTCATTGCCAAGACACATCAAACAACACTGTCATTCATTCGGTTAGCTCGATGAAAGTTCTTGGTGTCACCATTAACAAAAAGTATAAATGGAACGACCACATAAAGGAAGCTAATTAACCTTTTAAAAAAACTTAATGTAATTAAATGTCTTGGGAGTCCCAAATTTAACTGCAATACAGTGACTCTTCTTTCAATTCTAAACGCTTTCATAATCTCAAAGGTTGATGTCGCTCTCTTTCTTTACGGCCGCGCCCCGATATCAATTCTGAACAAAGTTAAAGTTGTAGTGAATGCAGCATGGTGCCTATCGCACGACATCAACCAAAAATCTGTTGTATGAAGCTTGTATTGCACCCATAGAACTCAGACACTATTTCCAAAATCCAAATTGTATAAAATTCTGCTTAACTCAACGACACACCTATCGCGAAGATACTTAAAAAGAATGATTTGAAAAATACGTAAACGGACCAATTCAATTTTAGGCTGGGTAACAAAGTTCTGCAAAGATCAAAATATTCCAATAAGACCTCTAAAAATGGGTAAATTGTCACCTTATTGGCTCTTCAATAAAAATCAAATAGACCTCTCATTAAGAAAATACGCCAAAAACAATACGAATCCCATAATATACCGACAAGCCTTTCATAATATCAAATCGTCAATTCATATATACAGATGGATCCGCATCACACAATGCTATAACATATGCCATTACCACAGAAACGTCTGTACTAAAATATGGCCTTCTTCCAGAGTACTCATCGGTCCTTTCGGCCGAAATTATTGCCATTTATGAGGCAGTGAAATTTGTCAGTAAAATCTCGAGGCAGATATACTATTTGTTCAGACTCCTCAGCTCTGGATGCGATCACAAACAGTAACAACAGCGACTATTACCCCAGCGTAATAAGAAACAAACATTATAAAAATTAATGTGGGTCCCTGGACCCACAAAATAAGGAAAGTATCTGCCACCGAAGCATAAATTCACCCAATTATTCCACTATATCTGTACCAACAATTATAACAAAAAAGACTTAGACCACTCCTGAGAATAAATTTTCTGAAGTGTAAATATAGAACAGTCCATTACTAAAATTGTCACGACTAGACCAAATTAAAATAACACGACTGAGTCTTGGACATACCAAACTAACTGGCCATAGAGCATATTCTAACATCCTGTCCCGCTCTGGATCCATCCAGAATATGCACATAACATAATTTTCTTACTTTTCTCAATAATTTCTTCTAAAATATTAAAAAGAGCCATATACAGACCTAGTCGAAAAGTATTTACACAAGGTACATTTTTGTGCATGCTTCACAAACGGCGGCTTGTGTGGTTCGAAGGGGTAGGTGCAATGAAACAATTTGTTGTTTTTGCAAAGTCTGATCAATGTAGTGCTAAATAAAAAGAAAATTTAAAAAAATATACTAAGTTCACAGCCAAAAATATACGCCTGTTAACAGACGCTCATTAGTTGTCAAAAGTATTTAAAATTGCGTCAAAGGTATTTACTTTTCACTCAATTTCATTTATTCAATTTTAATATACAATGGTAACAAACGATTTTCTTAATAATATTAAAAAATAGATCTAATATTTAGTTATTCCACCTTTGGCATCAATGACAGCTTGCAGCCTGTCGGGTATTGATCTTACCAAAGTTTGTGCAAATTCTATGGTCATTTTGTACCAAATGTCCCCAATTTTAGCAATGACCCTTCGCGTTTTCGATATTTATCAATGGTCCTCTTGTTTTTAACAAAAGCCCAAACGTTTTCAATGATATTCCAGATCAGGGCTTTGTGGGGGCCGGGGAAGAACCGCCTGATTTAGGTCTTGCAAAAATTTGGATGGTACCCTTATGGCATGTAATGATATTGAACATGATAATGTTACTATGTACCAAAGTCTCCGAATCCATAATAGGAGGAGGCATTATTACCCCAGAACATCTGTGCCACAACCAAACCTATTGATTGGCTGGGCTGCCAAAACCAGAAGTCAGGAGGCTTCTTGTTGTACTCCAACCGCAAATGCAAGACGTTTTGACTGGTTGGTTGGTGTGATATCAATCACTTTACGGACAACATAGGTATTAAAATCAGCGTCCTTTAGCCCGCGAAGCAGTGTAGCTTCACTAATTGTTTTGCCAATTATGTTTTTTGACTATTCGGCAATTTTAACGGGACTCGCAGTCCTAGTAAGTGCCTGCATTGTCTTTGGTCCAACACAGGTTTTCGGCCTGTTCTTTTTTAAATTTTTTAAACTTCCAACTGTATCCTTCTTTTTTACTAAATTATACAACGTTTTCCGCGAGATTTGATACAACTTAGCTAATTCGACTGCAGAGGTACCGGTTTAAAAACCTAGCAACAATTTCAGACCGGCGCTTAACGGTTAACTCCTTTGTTTTTGGCATTGTAGTAATAATTTGCAACAGTTAAATGATTAAATTAAATTATCGGTAAATTAATTAAGATAACTTGAACAAATAGAACCCGCACTTTCCACTGCAAACCAAATACTAATGACGAACTTGCAATTAATTTTTAAAAGAATAAGTCGGGATCGACTGCAAAGTAGTTTGAATGAAAACAGTAGCTCAGTATAAAATTTAAATTTTCATGCAAACGACATACTTTGCAGACGATAATTTTATAACATAAATGATAAGTGAAAACTACAATTTACAGATAAAACTGAGTACTATAACTTGACAATTACAAATTTTTAAAAAAAACCGTTCAGGACATAGGTCCTTACAATGGGCAAAAAAGATTTTTGCATTTTTAGTCCATTTTACAGTAACCATAAAGATATGCAATTTCTGAAGATTCGAAAACCAAATTGTTTTAGCATTTGAGTCACTCGTGGATAAACCATTTTGAAATCTTGTTCACAGCTATATTTTTGATAAAATTTCAAAATTTTAGGATTTTTGTTTAAAAGAATAAGGTTTATTTTGTTTTTTTGTAAAAATTGCCGACCAGTGTATGTTCACAGGCGTATATTTTTGGGGTGTGAACAGTTATTTTCTTAAATTTTCTTTTATTTAGCTCTACATTGATCAGACTTTGCAAAAACAACAACTTTTTTCATTTCACAAATTCTTGATATTCCGAAATGGCATTAAAATTATTTTACGAAAATACGAGCGAACTCTATTTTGGTAATAACTTTACTATCGATCAGCCAATCTTTATCATACCGAGGGTTATATACGTTTGGAGCTTGGAACATTTAAAAAAAAAAATAAATTATTTAAATGTTTTTTACAACAACAATGTGATTTTTGCTTTGAACAGTGCTTGCTGAGGGATTTTCAAAACTGAGCAATAGATGGCGTCACTACTTGCTTTGACAAGTAGCGACACTATTGTTATCAATTGGGAACCCAATCCTGCGCAGCGGGAGCGGTCGGAATCAGAAAGGGACGAAACTGAATTTTCCTTTCCGCGCCCATCTCTTGCTGCAAACATTTGCAAAAATTTGGGGTAAAATTATGAATTTCTAGGACACTGTAAATTACAACTCTATGTTGCATATGTTGCAGCTGGTGTTGCCTATTTTGGCAGCTTGTTGACCATGAGCTTTATTTGATAATTATAGTTGTTGCTCTTAAACCAGCCTTGTTGCAGTTTTTTAGCAGCTGAAAATTATCAGAGAAAGCTTAACATTAACAGAGGCCATAAAAGAGAGTTTGGCTCTGAGAGATAAAGAGAGAGCGAAGACAGCTGCGCAGACTAATGTACTTGTTGTTGTTGTGGAGTTTAATGCACTTGGCTAAGATGTTGTTTTTTTAACAAATGGAAAGGCCTGGTAATTAGAGTGTAGAATCTCTGCAACTTTCGCCCAGACTAGTTCTTGTTGTTTGTGGCAGATGCGTTTTGAAACTAGAATTCAAAGAGATTAAATGTCTGCGCTGCCACAAGTACCGTTGACCTTTGTTTGAGTGTGTGTGTGTGTGGAAGTGTCAAATTACAGCTGCTCTGCTGCTGTTTCCCCGGAAAACAAAACTTGTAATCTCTTTTTGCTGATAAAGCGTTTTGACCATTTCTTTGAGTCATCCTAACCCATACATAAACAAAAAAACAGGTGGGGTTTGGGTTCGTTCTTGCGTAAACTATGTACGTGACTCATACAAAAACAACAACAACAATAAAAGGGGGTAACTCTGTCATTAAATACAGCTGCATATTTGCATTTGTAAAAATTTGCTTAATTGTATTTAATATAATTAAATGGAATAGGATATGAAATCATCATTAAAAATATACTAAAAATACTCACGACATACACTTGAACATGGTTGTGTATGTGTGTGTGTGTGTGTCTGACTGAATTTAATTTTACAAACAAAATGATTCACACAAAAATAGCCAAAGACCAAGATGGATAATTTATATGGATGTTTTCTACCAGTAGTCACAGCTGTCGCTTGTACATTCACAATTTCATGCAACATATACGCTGCTCTCCACCCACTCGATTCCAGACAGCCTGCCGCAAATTCAAATCCCCACCCAGAATTGCAAAAGGCTCCCCCCCACAGCACAGTGGTTCGGCTTGTATGGAGGCGCGGCCATAAATACTTCTAATGGTCGTGGAGTTCTGAAATTTTCTACAAGGCTCTTAAAATATATTTTAAAAAATATGGTTAAACGCTGAACATGATTTGTGGATAAACACCTCCCACTTCCATCCCCCAAGCACCAAAAAAATTGATAAAACTTAGCAAACAAGAAAACAACAATTTAATATACTGAAATTTACACAGCCATTATGTATAAAACAAAAATTTATATTGTCTCCTCTAGTAAGCCATACACAGAATCAAGTAATGTTGACTTATCCTTTTTACCAAGCTTTCTTTGTCCAGTTATTAATGGGTCCGACCGCAAAAGGAGTGAATTTAATATGTCAGTATTTGTTGCAACACGTGAAGTTTTTCGGCTATGATAAAGTCTACATTTTTTTAATTCTTTATTGTTCGACTCTGCAGCTTCCTCCGACAGCTCTCCGATTGATACAAGAGCATGCTCAATCACAGCAGATCCATGAATTAACACCTTATGAACAGTAGCCGGCAAATAGTACCATGGATACTCTTTGATTAGCTCCCTGGCAGTATCGAGGGCATATTCATTAAATTTAAGTACATTAATTTTGTACCCTGAAGCGATAGCTTGAAGTATAGTGGCACAGCGATGGATTAGATTTATATTTATTCCTGTAATTTCTGAAGCCAATTTGGGATTTGAAAAAAATTTTCTAGCTACATTTCCGTCGTTGGACGATCCTCTGCCTCCATCTCTGGGCTTGTCTACCATTATACCCATTTTTTTTCGAAATGCTGCTTGAATGTCCTTTTTTCGTTGCTCAGGAGCTTTAACCTGCCACTTTTTGATTTCCAACTTGTATGACAAATGTAAAAAGTATTCGAAAAACCGTATTTTTGCATGAAGTGGGGATAAACCAAATTCGAAGTATTCTTTTCGCACATCTTTGCTTAAACATTTGGCCAAGTCATTCATTTCAGTCGGTTTTGCGGTACATATGTAACATTTAGCAGAGGATGACTCACTTAAAGCGTTGCATACTTTGCCATCCACCATAGTCAGTTGTAAGCTGTGCTCGACCAGTATCCTTCTATTACACATACGAACCTCTGACTTCCTAAGAACTTTTATTTTCTCTTTATAATATTTTTCCTCGTCTATTGTCAGTTTGGTTGTCTCTTTCTTAAACTGAAAACGAACTGGCCTGCAGTAACGTGTTGACGAAGGCCGGGGTTTTTCCAAATTACTTCATGGTTAGATTTTGAAATTAGTTGGAGGGGTACGTATGATGTAACAAATAAGCTCTTGTCTTGCAAATCATTACTAGAAAAACTTTGGTTGTACTCGCTGTGACCTGTACTTCCATCAAATCCCCACTTTCCAATAAGTATTAGATTTTCAATGGAATCATCCGTGACTGTCTCGACTACTTCCGTTTGAAGCTCCAAAATGCTAGACGCTGTCTTATCCAATAAACTTTGCAATTCCACTTCTGCGTAAGATTCATCAACAGAAATATTGTCCGGGTATCTATCTTTTTTTGGCAGTTAGAATACTTTGATAGCTTGGAAATAAATCAAAGGAGAGTTTGCTATTCACAAAAGTTCTTATTAGCAAATATTGGTTCTTCGACATGGAGGCATCCATTATGAGAGAAATTACTTCAAGAGGATCTGCTCCCAAACATTTTTGCCTTTGATGTTCACTCCGTAAAGCATTTACAGACGCTTTGTTCTCGCTGAAGACTCCTCAAAATCAAGCTTTGGACGTCCACGATGAGCACTTTCCGCCGTCTTTTGAGATACCTTATTTGTACATTTCAATATAAATGATTCCTTTACGTTGAGCCAATCATATTTGTATTGAAGAACTAAGCACTTTTTGCGATCGTAACGAAACCAAAACTCAGCTGATTTTTTACATATGTAGCCAATCGATTTCAAAAGTGCGGTCAATTCAGAAAAGAAGCCGTTATTTTCAATATCATGTTGTACAGCGTCGATCACTTGTTGCAATTTATTTGCATTGCTACCCTTTTTTGTGCACCATAAGTCGAAAATATGCAGGCGTGAAAATTTACAATGAACGGTTTCTCCTTTGAAAGTAAAATAAAAATTAAAAAAAAAAACCAAAAATAATTAGACTTGTTTAATATAAGATTTATAAAATGTTCAGTGAAAACTTTACACAAACACGAAAGACGTAAACAAAGACACAGCACCATAAACAGGCGGCACAGAGCTCTGCAGAGGCTTCGCTGGGAAAATTTGACCTTGAAAAAAATGACGGCGTGTAAGTAAATTAACGATTACAAGCACATTCGCCAATTTTCGCAGCTAATCTTACCGGACTTATTACCTTAAATGTTATACAAGTTCACTGGAAAAGAATCCATTTGGGGAATTTGGGGGGAACACAACTATAATTAAGGGTAAACAAACTAAAAACGAACAAAAACGGTACAAACAAATAGGTTAGATAAAACACAGCTTGCAAAAAAATTACAAAGCAATTAGTTGGTATTGATTTCAGAATATATAATAAAAACCTTGAACTTCAAAATCCATTTCAAATAAACACAATATGTAAACTTATGCCACTGCCAGACCAATTTGAAGTTTTATTGCGCTTTCTTTGAACCAGTGCGTACGTCTGAACGGGTCGGTCACAGTGTGCCATCAATGGTAATGGGCGTGAAATGATGTATCGATAATTCAATGTATCGATATTATTTCCCTCATCCCTAGAAAAATATTTGTTCCTCCGGTTCTGAACCACGTACTCTTCGCAGCTTTGGTAACTAAAATCATGCATGCTTAACGGGAATTACGCCATCCAAGAGCGGCCTGCAACGACGTGGGTGAGTGGGTCACAAAAGTGAGCCTTTAGCAATCCCTGGCATTTATGGTTGTTGTTGTTGTTGCAGGTTATGTTTGTTTATCACCACCTCCCATACAACGGAACAGCCACCCGCAGCAACAGGAGCAACAGCAAACAGAGCAAACATGATTGAAGTGATTTGTCTACTCATAGGTCGTCTATTGCTGCTGCTGGTCGGGGCCTATGAGCTGCTGTGGCAACTGCGCCAGCGTCTTTATGCACTTGCTTGCAAGTCATATGACTATTGGCGCGGCAGAGCTGCACGTGAGCGTCACGAGCGAAGCGTACTTGAGGCCTGCCGGGCGGAGTGTACCAAATTGCCGCAACATTTGGTGCTAGTCATAGCTCCGGATGAGGTTTATGTGGATGGCCAGTTGCTTAAACAGATATTTGGCTATGCTTTGGTCATGGGCCTGAAGCATATCAGTGTGTACGATAAAAGGAAGCCGGGCAAAGGTTATGTGGACTTGTGTGAATTGGGTGAAACCAGTGAGGATGACACGGGTAACTGTTTGAGGTGGCCACGGCTAAAGATTCAACCAAAACCCACACAAAATGGTCAAAAACTGAATGGCAATGGTTTTGTTAATGGAGCAAATACCAGGCAGCTTAAGGTAAGTGTGTTATCATATTTCCCCGGAACTATTCGAACTCTTTATCTCAACTAATTGACTTTTGCCCCGCTTTCGTCTAGCTCTATCAAATCAGCTCAAATGACGGTCATGCTTTGATAGCTGATGTTTGCCGTGAGCTGTACGAGCAAAGGAAATCCCCGCTGGTGCAGGACTTGCTAGAGCAAAAACGAGAGGCTCTAACAGATCACATAAATTCAATGCTAAACAAACGTTTGGGTTTTGTGTATCCAGAGCCTGAACTGGGTTTGGTTTTTGCCAGACAAACGTGCACCTATGGCCTATTACCCTGGCATGTGCGCTTCACCGAATTCCATACGCATCCCAGTGGTTGTTACTTTGATGTTCAATCATTTGCCAACATACTCTACCGATATGCTCGCTGTGAGCAACGTTGGGGCAAATAGTTGAATGAATTAAAACCCCCCTGTACCATATTTATACAAAATACTAGTTACTTTATCTCTATGTGTAATAAAACAAATCATTTTAGATATGTAAGAATAAACGAATTGTGTTTCAAGTGAAACGTATGAAAAGACAGAATTTAGAATTGTTTTTGCATTTATTTTCAGACAAATATTTCAATGTAATTCTTCTTGTTTGTTTGTGTGAGTGAATGATGTTTTATATTTAGGCTCTAGGATAAGATTTATTGTATTTGATTCCTTCCTTTCTATTCCCTCTCCATTTCAGTTTGAGCATGACGCTTGGCCAGCAGATTCACATCGGTCAAATACTCATTCTTCTCTATGTTATGCGGTCCCGGTCCTGTAGGCATCCGCTCGTGTAACACATGAAACGAATTGCGCAAATCCTCCAATGAATCAGCCAAACCCTTCTTAATATTGGCAAACTCCCCAGACATGAGTGACAATTTGCCTAGCAAAAAGTTCAAATTGCCATCCATATCCATCATATGCTTCTTGGTATCCTCCACTTTGTCGCTAAGTCCCATCATGGTGGTAAAAGTGCTATTCACATAGCCATCATGTCCGGCCTGCATCAGTTGTAGTATTTCCCTACTTTGTCCTATCTCCACTGTCATTATCTCAATGCGATGCCACACCTGACTGAGGGCTGTATCCAATAGAGCACTTATATTACGATTCGATTCCGTCTGTGTGCTGACCAAAGCCTCATCCACTGATTTAAAACGTGTCTTCAGCAGATTGGTCAACTCAGCCACCTGTTGATCCATTAGCTGGCTAACCCTTTGCACAATTTGCAGTGTACCAAACTCAACCTTACGTTGTGTGTCCAATACCACCTCCGAATTGGTCATCATGATGCTGTTGAATTTGCCCAAGGCCTCAAAACCTTCATTCAGTTTGCTATTGCTGGCATTGATGGCTGCAAAGAATTTGTTCAGGACACTCACATCGTTGGTCAGTTGTTTAACATCCGCCTGGATATTGGCCTCCGTCTGATGCATTTGCTCTTTGGTGTGAATCAGTGCTGCGGTGGAAAAAAAAGAAAGTTATTTTTTCTTTCAGAAATGTTTAAAAGTATTAGCCCACCTGATTTCTGTGCCGACACCGCCTCGCTCCTGAGTGCAGACAAAGCATTTAGCGTCTCATTGTTCAGTTCCTGTATGTAGGCTCTATCCTGTTCATTAAGACCCGCATTAATAATGGGAGCCGGCGTGGTGCTAGCCGGCGCCTTGCGTAATTGTGCCACATCGCTGCTCAGAGCGCTCAGACGTTGCCTTAGCTCGGATTCAAATTCATCATTTTTAGGTGGAGCAGCTGTGGTGACGGCTGCAGCTGCAGCTCTATGCTGCTGCAGTTTCGTCTCGATTTGGCTCAACAGTTCGGCGGACTTGGGCAGGCTTGCGAAACCCTGTTGAGTCTGCACAGCCGTTTGTTTGCTGCTATCCACCAGAGATTTCACCTGCGTCGACAGTTGCTTAAGCTCATCCAGCATTTGTTTATTAATTTGCTGTTGCTCCTGCACAAATTCCTTAGAAATGGGCGAGGGAGCGGGAGTATTGGCTGCTGCCCCGGGTGGATGCTTAAAGCACTCATCATTCTCACGCATCCATTTAAACATGTGATCAATGGCCTGATTGAATTTTGACGACTGAGTATTGTATTTCTCCTCTTGCTGTGGCGAGGAAAAGAATTTCAGATTTAAAGATTAATTTTTGGAATTCTAAATTTTTGGTATTTGGAAATAATTCATCATCTTAAGATTTGTCAAACAGTCAAATTTAGAGCCATTCAAAAGTAGCTTTTGTTTTCTTGTTTGAAAACAAGAAGACCAAGCTAACTTCGTCTGTGCCGAAGTTTTGATATTTTTGCAAATGTTTTGAAATATCAGATTTTAAGAACGCGAGCAATAAAATCTACAAATTTTCCAACTAAAACCCATTTTTCGACCGATGGTTCCTTTAAGATAGTGTCATTCGATCGATCGGTTCCATATAGAAAAAAACACAGAAACAAAGAGAGTGAGAAACAATAAAAAAAATAGGGGTGTTACTAAAAAAAATCACCCAATGGGATTTTAAAAGACCAATAATTTCCGTTCCAAATGTAAAAATATATACGTATTTTAAGATAGTGCGAAATTCGCGTAATTCGCGGGTAAAAACGATTTGAAAATTTACATATTTAAAATATTTAATTAATTTTAATTAGCAGAGGTGATAAAAATATTTTAAACGTAATTAACATGCCCAAACTTTCAATTATTCAAACTTAAAATTTTAACATTTTTAAATAAATGAAAAAACGCCATAACTCTGGGACTATGGGATACCCATTTACGCTTAATCGTAAACCGGATACCAGACAAATTTTGAGAAAAAATTAAGAAAAAAAACGTCCCTTTCGGCAATTAATTTTTGTTTACTTATTTTCGCGATTTGGAAACCAAAAAAATTGTTAAAATATTTAAGTTTGAATAATTGAAAGTTTGGGTTCGGTTAACAATTTTAAAATTTTTATCTAGTGGATCACAATTAATTAATATATTTTAAATAAAATTTTCATTTTTCCCGACGAATTTCGCTCAATACTTACTTTTTACAACGGACTACGAAAAAATTAATTCGATCCATTCAAAATCCCAGTGGGCGATTTTCATGGAATCACCCATATACCTTTTACGGTCAGAAATCAATACTTTTGTGCGTTGCAAACTTAAGTTTTATTTAAATGATCCTAAGATCGCGAAATTTACAAATTTTTCATTCAATTTTAGACTGGTCATCGGTCCAAAGAAAATCGTGAAAACTTGCAAAATTTTCATAATGAGTTCAGATTATCTCTTTTGAGATAACAACAACAACTAACGGCTTTTACCGTTGCTTTGTTAAAGAAGAGAGAAAAAGAGAGAGAGCAATAAAACTTATGTATTCCCGTGTTTTACTTATGTATTTGCTGTGGCATGCGGTGCCAGATTGCAGAGTTTTAAAGGCGAAAAAAACGCATATTTTATGATTTTTTGCGGCGACATCAACAATATAATTTCAAATTAACTTTTATTACATATTATTGTTCAACTTTTTGAAGTATGTTAGAAAAAATTTTCCAAAGAAAAATATTGATAAATAAACGGTGACGGTGAATCTCCAGAGGTGCATTGAAAAAAAATGGGTTTTGCGGTGTACATAAGAACTCAAAATCTACTGAACCAAACAAAAAAGTTGATAAGCATTTTAAAGGTGATGTAATTCTCAGGTAATCAGGAAGAGTTTTTTTCCAGTAGACTCGACTGGGATAACTTCCCCACAGCAGAGCAAATTCCTTTAATATTTACACTGACGGATCAAGACTCGATAACAAAGTAGGAGGGGGGAGTTTTCTCCACAGACCTAAATATGGAAATCTCTTTCCGTCTCCCTGATCATTGCAGTGTGTAACAAGCAGAATTGGTTGCCATCCAGGAGGCCGCCAAATACCTTAGCACACTCATGATCAATGAAGGGAACGTATACGTTTACTCTGATAGTCAAGCAGCTCTCTCTCGCACAACAATAACGCCAAAACACTCACGGAATGCAGTAGATCCTTAAATGCGATTGCTCAGCATCTCCGTATCCACCTCATCTGGGTGCCTGGACACCGCAACATGGAGGGAAACGAGTCAGCCGAAAAACTGGCAAGACCACTCAGCTCCTCTCAGATAAGAGCTTGATAGGGATGCCCTTAGCCTCATTTAAACTGCTTACAAGGAATGAAACGTGGCGCCTGGCTACAGAAACGATGAAACAACCTTTCCATTTTTGCGCCGTAGCTAATACAAGTGTTAACGTGTACTAGAGATTTTGTTTGTATTGTTGTTTGGGATAATTTCGCAGAAGAAAGGTTTTCAAATTCCCAGTAGTTTAGCCGTTTCCGGCAAAAAAACGTGAAAAAAATTGCCTTTTTTTTTCGAAGTTTTGCACTTTTGAAGCACAAGATGTCAATTTTTGGGTCAGTCTGTTCATGGCTTTTTTCCTCTAGTTTATATCTTTCACTTTGCCCAAGATATAAAATCAAAATTCCAAACGGTTTATGATATATGGACAGTTTGGGGTGAAAATATGTTTGGTATCCACAAAGTACCTTAACGATGTGATAGGACCAAGTCCTTTGGGGGATTTTTTTAGTTTCGGTATGCTCTTAAAAAATATCGCGGTCCGAAGGCGTAACCAATTTATGTGTTGCACTGTGTTATTAAAGGTAAAACCTAGATTAATCGCCTGAGCTTAGTTAGCTATTCTCGATTTATAGTGCTATTTTCGATTTTTAAATTATTTGATTCATCCGTATTTAAAAGTTTTTGTTACCAAGCGCTTTGAGTTAGATGGGTTAAGTCCCAGTCCATTTCTTTTAGCCCAGTCACTTATTTTACTTAGTTCCCTATTTGACACATCAATACATTCATTAATTTTACTGACAGGACGACTGACATACAGTTGCACATCATCTGCATACATATGTACATCACAGTTTGACATCACAGCTGGTAAGTCATTAACATAAACACAAAAAAGCAAAGGCCCCAGAACAGATCCCTATGGTACTCCTCGTGTATGTGACCAAAAGGGCGAAGCACTGCACGAGGTTACCACTGATTGAAATCGTTCGGTCGAGTATGAGCGAGAAGCAGCTTTGACGATGATGATAATTATATAGCTTGCTGAGCTTGGAACAGACCATATCGTTATTAACCGTTATCAAACGCCTTGCTGTAATCTAATAGAGTCAAAAACGTCACCTGTTCATTGTCTATATTATTTCTTATGTCTTCAGTAATTTTCAAGATCGCCGTGATTGTTTCTGATTCAACAAATTATTGGAGACCATATACAAATTAATTTGGTTAGCAATCAACTGTTCGCAGACTTTGGACAAGAAAGGTAGTAGGGCTATCGGCCTATAGTCATTATTTGCCTTTAAAATAGGTACAATTTTGGCAGATTTCCAAATTTTTGGAAAAACGGAAGTAGTTAATACCGTATTCATGATATGTGTGACGTGGGGAAGTATTTGTGGAAGTAAAATTTTTATGAATTTTGGATGTATCTCATCAAGACCGACCGCATTTGATTTTATTTTTAGAACACATTCGAGGACATCACACTGACTCACATGCACAAATTTAAAGCTACTATCAGAGTTAGAGGGCGTTTCACAGTCTTCATAGTAATTATAGTCAACTTCAGGTACTTCAGATTGCACAAATTTATCATTAAGGTAGTTCACATCTACTTCCTCACCAGGATCTTTCGTCTTTTGCTTTCCAATACCTAATCCTTTAGTTTTCTTCCAACGCTATCCCGGTAGAGATTGCATTATTAATTTATTGCTCTATATATAAATAACTGTACATTCCTTCTTAATTCTTTTAAACATGAGTATTGTTGTTCAGTCCTGTACAGTTTCCATTTCTCATACGCCTGAATTCGTAGCTGTATGGATATTTTAAAGTCATTATTAAACCAAGGGTTTGCAGACTTCCGTATCCGACTTGTTTTAACAGGTACAGCTAAGTTGTATAAATAAGTTACATAGGATTGAAGTAAGTCTGCTTGGTACTGATGAAGTAAAAATGAGAAAGTAAGTTTAAGTCGGCTCTAACCGACTTCGATATACCCGTTACTCATATGTATCGACTTAGCTTTTGATGCTGATCAATATATATTTTTTATGGTCGGAAGTGATTCCTTCTCCCTGTTACAAACATTTGCACGACTTTAGTATCACCTATTTACTCTACGAGTAACGGGTATAAAAGCAGGCACTAAAAAAGTGCTTCTCAAAGACCAAACTGTGAATGCGAGTCATTGTGAAAGAGAACTAACGTATATAGTTTGTCCCATCCATTTATAATGTTAGCTGATACTAGTCTAGTTGGCATCTATTTTGATTGCACGGGTTTTAGCACATCTTCGAATTTAGATAATTTCAAAATTCTATGGCTCAAAGAATCTGCATCAAATTTGGAGTGACAAATAAACTTTAGTGCCCCGACGCATGCCGAATGTTGAATATTCTTAAAGTCTCAAATGATCAAAAAATATCAAACATTCCTATATGGACTTACTGTGATCAACATGGTCTCTATCTGGCTAACTCTTTCATCCAGACGCACAAAGATGCCATTGATGGGTTCCAAGTTCTTCTGACCCTTTTGCAGGGATTGCAATGCCTTTTTTAGCAGCTCTCCCAAAGCACGTTCCCGATGCTCATGGCGCTCCAGTTTGTTGTCCAGCTGATTGTATGAATAGATCAGCGATTGAATCGTTCCACGCAGTTCCTCATTGCTGCAAGAGAAAATCGTAAAATTAGCTACAGATCATTAATCATCTCCTGTCTAAGCATCTATCTATACGCATGTGCATCTATAAATATTGAAGGGCCCGCCCAGCTGCTGTCATCATTACATCACCCCTCTGCTTCTCGGGAAGAGTGGCCTGCTTCAGGGTCAGAAACCCTTTTAATTTCTATTTTGTGTGAAATGCATTGATGTTCAAGATGCTGATGGATATGCCAAGGGGCGCCCCGGATATGTAAGTGCGCCGGGCAGCATATGCATCCCCGTCCCCCTTCCCTCATCCTCAATTGCCCATTTGCATGAGTGCAGTAAAAACATTCCCGGGACAAAAATAAACAAACAAACCGACATGTCGGACTGACACATCCAACAACTCCATCTCCCTTTCATTTGGTTTCTTCTTTGAAGGCAATAGTCATTAGTTTTGGCAGACCCATTGGATAGGGAGCAAGGCGTTGCCCTGGCATATGGCACCAAAAGTACACAGGGTTGAGATGAGACTATGTGAAATTGGCGCCGCCTGCCCATTCTCATTGGATTAGAGTAGAGAAATCAACACGAAGTGCGAACCAAATGCATGACATGTGTCCAAATTATGATGAGCACTTGGGGGGGAAAAATGCTTTTGCTTTGATAGACTCGATGGTTGTTAAATGTTTATGGATCAAGTTGCCCCCAAAACTCCAAGGGAATATAATATAATTTTCAAAATAGAATGGGACTAAAATGATGATAGAATTAGAGCTATGCTAGATAACTCACTTCCCAAGTTGACCAATGATGTCTCTTTATGGAAGCGAGACAATAAATTTGTCAGATTATTTATTAAAATTTTGTTGAAAAACCAAAATATGTAGTAGACTCTTTCGAAAAATTCCATTCAATACGTAGCGAAACCAGAGCTTAGACAAGAGAACTTTATCAAAGAATTTCAATGGAAGCCTTGCTCTGACCTATAGATTCTGATTACTACAGAAAGATAAGGTTCTTCATACACAGAATTTAGAAACCACTAGGTTTTCACTTCGTAGAAAAAGTAATTAAAAATTTATACGAAAATCGACCGGGAATTTTTCACAGGGTCGAAATTTGTTGCTTAGAGTAACAAACAATGTGATAGAGCCCAGTGCAAGTGCAGAGATATCGATAACAGCATGCATGCTTAGTCACGCTTCCCATATTATAGCATTTCTAATGGCCGTTTGCTGACGTGGCATCGGAAATCTTTATTAATCACGCTCCACCGGGAAAATATACCCTTCTGTACGGCTCAGTAATAAATCAAAACTGAATCAGCTGATTTGGAAGGTCTGGTACTAAAATCACGTCTTTCAGTCATGAATTTAACACAGACATGACCATCGCTTCTTTCAGGCATGACTTCAGTACTGAACGCATGGTTTAGTATCAATCATGAATTGAAGCATTTCCTACTTCTCAGGTTTGAATCAGCACTGACGAATTCAGTACTGAGGCGTAGAATTGCAAGGTAATTTTGTAATTAAGATAACACAATTTATAGCAGCAGCCTTAAAAAAGTAGCTTGGAATTGAGCAGTTTCAGAAAAGTTACTCGACATTCAATAATATTTGTAAACCAGAGCAAATTAAGCATGGAAAGAAAAGGTGAGCATTTTCGTCGCTTAATACAAAATTTTCCCAAATTTTCAAGTAAAAAATTTTTTGTGTTCAAATTACCAAAAGGTAAAAAAAACAATTTTCAAATTTATGTTTGATAGCCATTTTCGGTCTATAAATTTTATTCTGTGAGGAATTACTCTAAGTTTTTAAACAGATAAAACTGTGTAACAGTCAAAAAAACTACAACCCCAATGTTACTAGATTGGTAGCATCTTTTTCTTTGTACCCTCAAAGTTTTTGAAATTTGAAACCAGAAAAAGGTGTCATTAGTTTTGGGCGAACAGTTCATTCAGTTTTGGTGATAGCTGTATTTATTATTTTATTATAAATAATTTTTTTTTTTAATAAAATAAAAACGCTAATATGATCTCAACTTGATAAAAATGTATTAACTTGTTAAAGTATATTATACAGTTTAAAATTGGCAACCTTTTTGCTGATAAATTACAGATATTTTCCAAAAACCGTAGAAAAAATTTTTTTTTTTTATTAATGGATTGAGTACCACTATTAAGGAATACAAAAAGTAAAACGCATAATATTTTGCTCTAAAAGATTACAAAAATTTCATTGGCAGCTATATAAGTGAAAACTTAAGTACATAAATAACAATTACACATAAAAAACAACAACGAAATACACACTTTTGGCGCCATTTTAGAGGATGTAGAAGTGTTCAGATCGTAAAACCTTGTTGAAAAGAGTTGTTGTTCTTGTTTTCAAAAGCATTTCGCGGTTTTATTACCATGGAGACCCCTTAGCTGTAAATTGCGCCTATGCATTGTTCCTGACATGATTATTTACTGACTTGAAAGTAAAGTTTGATTGACATTATCACATTTTTTGATCCTCTTTGGTATTTTTCCGCGATTTAATGATTTGTTAGTAACGGAGTGTGGTTTGCAACAGTTTTTAAGATCTTAGCTATATTCTTCACCTTTGGTCATCCATGGTTTTTATCGCGGTTTAGTATAATCACAGACAGGGCAATGTTGTTATGTGTGATCATTCGTGGCTTAGAAAAACAGTTTCTTAAGCATTTCGCGGTTTTATTACCATGGAGACCCCTTATCCCCATATTTGCATTTATCCTGACATGATTTTTAATATCTTCAAGGTAAAGTTTGTTTGACATTATTACATTTTTTGATCCTCTTTGGTATTTTTCCGCGATTTAATGATTTGTCAGTAACAGACAGTGGTTTGAAACAGTATTTAAGACCTTAGCTATGTTCTTTACCTTTGGTCATCCTTGGTATTAATCGCGGTTCGGTATTGTCATAGACAGGGCAATGCAGTCATGAGTGATCATTTCGCGGTTTTATTACCATGGAGACCCCTTAGCTGCGAATTGCGCCTATGCATTATCTTATTTTTGGCAATTACGTTTTTTATAATTACAATTTTTATCCTCTTTGGTTTTTTTTTTCGCGATTTAATAAGTCTTCAGTCATTTTTATCCTCTTTGGTTTTTTCCGCGATTTAATAAGTCTTCAGTCAGTGCACCTATCACAAAGTCTGTAACTAAATTCGTTTTACACTCCGTGTACTTAACTAAAAACCATTTTTGTACTTAATTGTACGTAACTAAAATTGTTTAGTACGTACGAGTGCTGAACACAAAAAAGTTCGGTACTTATTTTTTTCGGTCGGTACGTTACGACGCTGTACCGTACTAGCCTTTTTATTTACCGTACTTGTGATTTCGTACAGTACGAAACGAAAATGTACCGTACTTTTTCTGAGTACGGTACATTGTTGTGTACGGTACTTTTGTTGTGTATACGAACCCTGCCCAAAACACCTTTACCTACACCTTTACACCTTTATTTTTGGTTGTCACACCCAATTTCAAAAACTTTAAGGGCCCAAAAAAAGTGAGTACGGATAAGTACGGTTTTTCTTTCACATAATCTTGTAGCCGGTCTTCACCGCATTGGTTTCTTGAATCCTAAAAGCTATAAACAAGGAACCTGGATTTTCGTTTTTAAATAGCATTGCAAATTTATTTTGTTTCTTCGTTGAAACATTTTCGCCGCCGAACGTGAATTGGGGATTCGAACCCACGATTTTAACGTATTAAGACAAAAGACTTGCCAGTGGACCACAGGGCTGGTTGCTTGCTCAG
The DNA here is from genome assembly GCA_018904235.1 of Lordiphosa stackelbergi. NCBI lineage: Eukaryota > Metazoa > Arthropoda > Insecta > Diptera > Drosophilidae > Lordiphosa > Lordiphosa stackelbergi. The sequence goes on along the minus strand of JAEIFU010001463.1, from coordinate 15,438 downwards.
TGCTTACGGCTATATTCCTAATTTTGATATAATGATGCTTGATAGTCGAGTGCTCTAAGATACAGTCTTCCATGTTTTTAGTCAGGTGCTTAACGCAGCTGTTACAGACTTAAAAAGTACATATCGCTCACTTGATCCAAGACTGGCATAATTCAAAATAATAAAAAAAAAATAGTTTTGAAAAAATTATAATAACTTTTAAAATGATTTTGTGAAAATTATTAATTTATTATTATTAGAGTTTTCAAATTTTCTAAACTACATCGACTCAAGTCTAGGTTAAGTTGAATATTCAAATAAGAAGCATTTTTGACTTGTTTTGATTAGTTTAAAAACTGGGCCGAACAATAGTTTGAACCAGAACCTTTTCCCAAAAAACTACCTACAATTTTCAAATACTGACTTTTTGATCCATTTTGAATCGAAACCTCGAACCGTAGCTCCGCAACACAAAATAGGCTCTGAAAAATACTGAAAATTGGTTTCGAAAAGGGATTTTAAACGGTTTTGGGAATTCACAGACTTTCTAAAACTGAATGTTTAGGTAGTGCTTTGAATGAGCACGCTCAGCATCAGTTAAAAAGGTAATCCTTGGAGAGGGTATATTGAAAATTGTCCGGATGTTTGTAACGCATATCTATATATAGTATAGTATATATATTCTTGATCAGCATGACGAGCTGAGTTGACATAGCCAAGTCCGTCAGTCCGTTTGTTTCTATGCTATCTCCTCCGTCAGTTTTAAAGCTATCTTAACCAAACTTTGCAAGAAGTCTTTTGGTACAAATACGCTGCACATTAGAGCTGGAGAAACATCGATGCTAACATGGATGCATCGATGTTTTTATCAAAGCTGCAAACATCGAAGATTTTTTTTCACAATCGATGTTTTTGCAACCCTACATAAAGAAGACAAGGCCACGCTATTTTCTTGTAAAATTTGCTTGGCGTCCATAAGAAAGGTAAGGTAACCAATTTGCTTTTCTGTCAATATGCAATATGCAACTTCAAAAAAAAGTGATTGGACAAAACCCTATTATGTATGAATATCCATTTACATGCTATAATAAACAAATATGTGCGATTTATTAAAACTCGCAAATTTTCCATGATTTTAACACACACTCTCTCCTTTAGTTCGAGAAATTTTTTCTTCTGTCTGACCATTTATACACAATTTTACTCCAAACTCTAAGCAACTCCAAAAGCCCCCATATAGAAAATTTACAAGAAATGTCAGAAATCCTTACCCCTTAGAAAAGGGTGCCACTTTGCAAATTTCTTGGAGAAAATATGCCCATTAATATGCGATATGCAGCGAAACACATAAAAATTGGGAAGTGTACTTAATTCTGTCCAAGCTCTTTGAGAAATGGGTAAAAAATACTTATCTATTCCGACAACATCCACAGCTTCTAAAAGGACATTCAGTAAAGCTGGACAGACCCTGTCGGACCTTAATGACAAAGAATTGGTAGCGTTTAATGTTTCATTATACAAATTTAAATAATTTTAAAAATACTTAAAAAGAAATATTTGATCTGAAACCGTAGACGGGACATTGGTCTAATAATTTATCAAATTTATATATATTATTTATAATCTCTATTTAATTTCAATTTTATCTCAAGCAACAAAGTGATTTAGGAAGCTACATCACCAGATTCTTAAAATTTAAAGTAAACATCGATGTTTCAAACATCGATAAACATCGAAAACATCAAAAATCAATATGTGGAAACATCGATGTTTCTCCAGCACTACTGCACATTTGTCGGAACCGACCGGATGACTATAGCATATAGCTGCCATAGTTGGAAAAGTAGATTAATGAGAAAAACTTTTTTGTTTTCAATGGTAGCGTGTTCATACTTTCCAGATATGAATGATTTCTGATCAAAATCGGATGAATATATCGTATAGCCATATAACAAACTGGCAGCATATATCATGCTCAAGGGTATATAAACTTCGGTCGAAGCCGAGGTTGTCTCACTTCTATTTTTTACTTTTAACTTACGTTTAGACATTGATTATCTACTTACGTGACCGGCACTGCTGTGGCTGTCTGCTCCCTAAGACCCAAAGCAATTAGTGCTAGGAATACTAAACTAATTGATCGACTTTCCATGCTGACGATGCGTGTTGTTTGCTCGTTCTTAAATTAGAACCCTCCGCAACGACTGCAAATCCTAGCCAGAAGTGCGTGATCTGTGGATGCAAAAAAAAAAAGAGGAAATTGAATCAATAAAACTTGTCTACAAATTACAAATGGCGCCATTTGAATTTATGGAAAATTTAGTAAGACCCGGACAAAAGATGTTTGTTTAAAATTTGCAACAAAATTTGTTTAAATTAATGCATAAACAAATGATTGAAAATATACACATTTAGAGCAACTGCACAATGCAATGCCAATTTTGTTCCTGAACTGCAAAAGCCCATTGTGTAATTAAAATCGCGTAAATGCGTACTACATGGAGGGAGAATTCTTGCAACGATAAACAAATAAATGGACTGTGTGCCAGTTTTCCTTTCCATTAATTTTATATGCAAGTAAAATTGGGTCATAAATATGCAAAGGAATTACGCCAAGTACTTTTGTTTTTCTTTTTTTTTTTTGTGGCCAAACAAAACAAAAGTGTCCTTATCTCTGAATCTGTATTAATTGGGTTAAAGGTTGATAAATTGTCGTGAGTGATACGGCAACGTAAGCACTATAATACTTGTATATATATACGGATTTCTTACAATGTTTTACTCGAACTTACTTGTTTTGGAAAATATATAAACACTTTTTCAATCCTCAATGCACTTGAAGAAAACTTTTACTTTGCTTAACAATATTTTGAATACACTTTCTTTCTATTGCGGAGCACAAAACGTCTTCACCGCTCGAGTCGAGCACACAGAATGATGCTGGCCGGACTATGGAGATTTGCCTGCGCCTCTGGATTGAAAATCACCCAGAGCGATCTTCTCTATGCTCTCAGCTGTTTTTAATTAGAGAGCGAGCAAACGTGCTGGAGAGACTTCCCGCATGACTTGGCTGGCTCGTAAAAGCGCAATTGAATCAAATTTCAATTCATTTTAATACAAAACTATTAAATGCAATCCATCAGCATAAATCATAAGGGTGCGCTAACTGATTCCTGTTTAAATGCAACTGCGGCAAAACTCAAGCCAATCAAATATCAATTTCATCTTTTTAAAATTTTAAACTAAATTCTATTGGCAAAAAAAAAAAATGGAATTTGCTTTTGTACTTTCGACTTAGAAATTGAATTCCATAAAAACATGTAAAGGTTTTGGCAATTCATTTTAAAAACGGTGCGAATTAATTGGAGAACCAAACTTTAGATTTCGCGTTATCCTGCGAACGAATCAAATTACATTCCAGCTTGGCAAGAAGGAACAGGAGCCAAAAGTTGCAAGAATAATGGAAGAAGCTGCCCGAAACCTTTGTTTTCTTAATGATCCGGCTTATGGCAGGCTCTTGCCTTCCCTTAATGGTATCATAACGAGCTGAACAGTGACTTTTGAGCCCCAGTTCAGAGCTGGTTTGCATCCAAGAGTAAAAAAAAAAAACGAAATGTTGGTACAGAAATCTATGGTTTTAAAACAGGGCTGAAAACACAAAAACCCCAGGAAAGGTGACATGACTTAAAGCCCACTGACATAAAGGCCCATATGATAATTAGTCGTAGTGTTCGTCGAAATATAACTCGGATTTGACAGAGGCGATAAGCCCGCATACAAATCGAACATAATGCCAAGATTTTTTCGATCTTAAGGCCCATGTAAATATTTGAATTCAGTGAGAACAGCTAACAATATGGAAATTCATATCTTAAAAAAATGTTAAAAAGATTAGAAACCACGGCTAATTTCCAAACTCCCAGTAGCTGGAAGAAGCCGGACGGCTAAAAGTGATCTATTAGACTGGGAAGACAAGTAATGTCCAAGACAACCCATTGGGTGGGATCAACTTGTTGTTGTGCAATATTAGCCATTACAAGGGAACTCCTCCAACAGGTGCGATTGAGCCATGTGACAACGCTCGGCCTCACCGCCGTAGTAACACTGCGTCCTTAAAACAATTCCTAAGCCCTCAAATTTAGCTCCAAAGGGTTTTAGTCGCTGGCTAGCTCGATGTGTCGTGCGTTTTTTCAATTACTTTGCTTCGCTTTGACATCGCTGTCCCTGCTAAGCATATTTACTATTTATTTCAATAAGTCAAAAACTGGTCCTGTGGATCACCTTTATGTCATATCACCCTTTAATAAAACTACATAGTCAACACATATAAAAAATTTTAAATTAAATGGCTTAAAATCTAAGATACTTACAAAAAATTAAAAATATATAAAACCTTTCCATGAACAAATTTTTTGAAAATCGATTTTCGAGTTCAACATTCCAAAGTACACTAAAAATATAATTAGAAAACAATTAATTGGAAAGTCCAGAATTAGGAAAATCTGAACCGAAAAATCTATACACTCAGACAAAAAACCAAGCCAATCGTGCTTACTATTAAGCAGTTTTGATCAGGGAATCACACCGAATCGTATTTCGGTGCCAGTTCTGGTACGTACCGAAACTTAAGTTTCGGCAAGGTTCTGATTTGGTTCTAATATTATTTCGGTGTTCGGTTCCGTACCGGTACCTAGATTTTTATTTCGGTATACCGGTACATACCGGTATGTACCAAGGGCGAAGCCTCGAAAAATACACTTTTTCATTTATAACTTAAGTTTTTTCACCATTATTTTGAAGCTTGTCTCTTATTTCATATCAAATGCACTAATTACACTAGTTTACAAAAATAAAAATAATAAATGACCCATTTCAACTTAAATATTTGTTTAGTGTAGTTAGTTTGGAATGGTGATCTCAGAAATACATTTCAAAATTTTTTCATGGCTCCGTTTTTTAAATATTTTTTTTCAAAATTTCGGAAGGTGCTCTTACATTTTAAGATATATCTGACTTCATTATTGTCACATAGAGCCGAGCCATATATGAATCGAAAGGTATTTTAGCTGCCAATAATCGTATAGAACATTGTTGTTAAATCGGTTAAGTAGTTTGGCTTCAACGACCAAATATATTTCAAAAAAATCAATTTTTTGCTCGAAAATGCAAGAAATTTAATTTTTAAACGAGTAGGAAAAATATAAAAAATAAAGAAAAAATACTTTTATTTTTTCTACTTAAGAATCGCACTGTTACGAAGACCATAAGGTAATGGTGAGGAAAATCGTGTCACACGTACCGGAGATGCATCATATTGAGGAGAAGAACTAACACTTAAATTTGAGTATTTTGTGTGTTCACAAAAACTAAACTTGCATTTTTCTTCGTCTTTTGGTCACTTTATGAAGTTAGCGAAAAGCGAGAACAAAAGTCATAATCATGAACGGAACAAAATCGAACAAACGAAAATTTATTTTTAAAATCAGAAAAGCCACATTTTGTTGCACTAAATTGCTCACTGCCCCTGTGTTTGTTCATAGATTTTGATAATCGTTATTAGTTACTTTATTTACTTTACTTTATAGAAGTGCGATTCTTAAGTAGAAAAAATAAAAATATTTTTTTTTAGACGCTCAGCTAACCTTCTCAAAGGCAAATGTGGAAACTTAGTCGAGTTTTCATCTTCTTTATTTTGGGAATGTTTCTCAGAAAAAATGATGATGTTTGATGCCTCTTTTGCTTGAAAAGGGTTCGGTTCAAAGAATATTCATAGTCAGATTTTTCAGAGCTTCTAAAACGATCACAATATTTTGACCGTTTAAAAATAATTTTTATTGCTGAATCGCGCCAAATACTGAAATTAAGCATATATTTTTGAGATTGATATTCTTATTTTTAAATAAAGTCGGTCAAATATAAAGCACAGATTATATTGTTTGTAAGCATTAAAAATATCATAATCATACAAGTATCAATGCAGCTAGTCTTGGTCAACTTAAATTGACCACGCCTTGGGGATTAGCCGAGCGGGACTAGCTTTTAGTATGTGGTTGGGTCAAATCTCTCGCCGGTGGCACTTCAGGCACGCTGGGCGATTTAACAACGAGGAGGAGGTACGCAGCCAATCAGAATCAACTCTGTTAACTATTTAGACATAACTTTAATTTACAGAATTTAGAATCCTTAGATTCGGCAATTGGTTTTTCTTCCTCGTCGTAAATTTTTACAAATCGAGCACGGCTACCGGACAATTTATATCGTTTGCACATGTCTCAAGATGTTTCATTTCGCTTCTTATCGAAAGTATAACAAAAGCCGTTTAGATACAATTTGTGCGGAGCACATGCACTTCTTTATTACCTTTATATTTCTCCATCTAAGGAAAACAAAAATTACGACCGCTACTATTGAAAAAGATTCGCTTTATAAAAAAAAAAAAGTTATAGTAATAAATAAAATTCCACCGAAGTTAGATAAATCGAAATTTTTTTTTTAAAATTAATGATTTAGAACTTTTCTAATTTGTGTATTGTGGAGGTTTTTTCTTATTTTAATTTTCTAGTACTTGTTTCCCCATTTTTCCCCACCTTATTCTGATTTTCTTAAATTTTATTCTTAGTTTTTATGTTTTTGTTTTAGCAATTCTTACAAAAATATTCGGAATTCGAATGAGGAAACAAAAAATGATCTAGGTCTGAAGACATTTCCAATGTAGAGGTGCCGAATAAATTTAATTTTATCCATAAATTATAAGCTATTACAAGATAAACTAACGAGTATAGGCCGCCATTGTTAAGAAAGACAATGGTTATATCCGCAATAACTAGTTCACGATGGTGCGTCGTCGCCAAACCGAACTGTTTTTGGCTCTATTGGTACCGCCACAGGTCAATTTGAAGCTTAAAACTGTCCATTTCTGCTCTTATTAACTATTTAAATTTTGAACTTGAATTTAGCGCCAAGTCGATAACTCTTTGGGCACTCAACTATCAAGCTATCGATAATTTACCATTTATATGGTATATTTGGTATTTTTTTTAGTTCCTTCGCGGCTAGCATTTATGGCCAGATTGGCTTGCCCACTCTGGTCACACTATTTTTATTTTTAAGGAAATAAATTGTTGTAATCATAGCAAACGAGTGCAAAAGTAGCGAAAAACAAGGATGAGCTGCCATTAATGTTGGCTTCTAATCCGTAAACGCATACCAATAGCACTCCGCCTAGGTTCAACCCAAATCCGTAACTCTGCCCGCACCCCCCGTGCCCGTGTATCAGTTTGCTGCTGCTGCTGCTGCTGCCCAGCAACATGGCCATGCATTCCTATATGCGGCCAAATCCAAGTCAGGGCGGCGGAGGAGCAGCCCCAGTCGCTGTGGGCGTGAGTCCGGATGAGATGCATGGCTTTCTCAAGGATAAACAGGCCTGGGAGCATGCCATAGCCATGTACCAGGGACCCGATCCGTTGGATCATTGGTACAATTATATATGCTGGTATGAGAATCATGCACCCAGTGATCCTGAACTGAAATTTCGTGAAACACTGGAACGCTGTCTGACGGTGTATGAGCACAATGATTACTATCGCCAGGATGCACGTCTGGTGCGTTTGTGGCTCAAGTATATAGCCATGCAGACGGATCCGCTACATTTCTATCAGGTGCTGTTTCAGCGTGGCACCGGAAGACAAGTGGCTGCATTTTATATAGGCTGGGCCAGCTACTATGAGGCAAGGGAGGAGTTTAAGGATGCTGAGGCAGTATTTAACCTGGCCTTCCAGGAGAAGGCCCAAAGCACAGCCGAGCTGCAGCATGCTCACTCCAAGTTTAACTATGCGAGGGGACTGTACTATCAGAGGCAACAACAGCAACAGGATGCGCTGCAGCAGCTGGCTAATTATACACAGCAAATGCCTCAAAACTATGCAAGACAACCGCAGCAGCAGCAGCCGCAACCTGCGCCAACTCAGCCATATCAGACGCAGCCGCAGCCGCAGACTCATCCCCAGCAGCAACAGCATATCTATCAGCAATATCAGCCGCCACCGCCAGCACAACCACCCCCAGAGCAACAGCAGCAGCAGGTGGTCTATCATCATTATCATCAGGCTCTGCCTCCTAATGAACCCACTCACTATGCCCAGCCCGAGTATGCGCCTATAATGCCGCCCAATCAGGTCAGTAAACTAGATACCCGCTTCTGGAATCCTTGAAATCTAGATCAGTTTTTGTTTCAGCCCCTGTATGAACCTACCCACACACCACAGGAACAGAACCTACCAATTCCCCCCACTCACAATGGTAATGGCCATGTGGAGGATTCAGTGGCAGCTCCCGCCATGTCGGAAGTGGCTGGCCTGCGTTTGCCGCGCAATTTTCATGCCTACGGACGCAACAATCATGAAACCTGGAAGCCGGCTCTTACTCTAGAGGAACCCGATGATCCCTCGCGTGTTTGTCACTATGCCAAACATTTGGTTTATCCCGCAGGATTGAATATTGAATTTAGTCCCGAGGAACTAATGGCCCGCAAATACAAACAGAGTCTGGAGGAGAAGAACAATCAGCAGGAGCAGCCACAGCCGCAAGAGCAAACACTTTATAATTCCTATGAGTCAACGGAGGCTTCCTATTATATGACTGCAGTGGATGGAGCTTTATATGGTCAGCAAAATCATAGTAATGAGTCTGCTATACCTCCTGTTGCCGCCCCCGACGACGATGATGATGAAGAAGAGGAAGCTGAAGAGGAGGAGGCTGAGGAGGAGGAAGAAACTTCCTCGTCCACGGACGAACAAGAGGAAGAATCTGAAGAGGAGGCTCCAGCTGAACCGTTTACCAATGGAGTTCAGTTCAGTGCACAAACCACTTTCGAGCAGTCAAATCGTTCCATTAAAATCAAATTCAAAAAGAGCAGCAGCACCTACAGTGCCTACACCATTGAGAACATCTACCAGCAGCAGCAACAGCAGCAGCAGCAGCAGCAGCTACAGCCTCCCTTGGCGGTGCCTCCACCAGCCCCGACTCCTGTCCAACCACCCATTTCGCCCATAAGTGGAGCAGCTGCCTCACTTCAAACCAAACGTAATGGAGCTGCTGCTGGCCTCACGCATCATCATTTCCATCCCTATCTGCTGGGTCAAACGTCTACTCCTAAAAGCGACACCAATGGCTATCGACGCAATCGTCCCCCCAAACTCAAGTCGCGTTCGAAATTCCAACCAGAACTTTGCAGTAACAGCAACTCCTCCTCCTCGGCGGCTGCCACTGATGTGGGCGTAGCCCATGCGGCCTCCTTTAATGACAATGCCAACTTTTCGTTCTCCAGTGCCAGTGCTTTGGATAATTCCAATAGTTCTTTGGCCCTGGCCGTGGATCGACTGAATTTCCGTGACACCTCCCAAGTGAATAACACCACCATCCCCATTCCTGCTTTGACAGCTGCCGCCAGCTCAGCCGTTGCCGCCGGCGGTGCCACTCCCAACAAAACCCTGCAAATGCACCACAACAACAACAACAATCATGGCGCCGACTTCTCCACCTTCCAGGAGAACTCTTATTTTGCCACCCAACACGATGCCGAGGCCCAGGAACGTCGCCTGTCCAAAGCCCTTGAGACTATTGCCCGCCATTTGGCCAAAGAGGCCATCGATCCCTTCAACAGTGAACTCTGTCGCGCCTTTCTCACCAAACTCAATTTCCCCGGGGGCGATGATGATGGCCATGCCAGCTACAAGATTGTCCAAACGCTACTGCCAAAAATCTCCAATACACGCACACTCAATGTACTCGATGCTGGTGTCCAGTTCAATATTGACAAGGAGGTGGGTCGCGGCTCATATGGATCCGTGTATAAGGCCACCGATGCACAAACGGGCAATGTGGTGGCATTGAAATACCAAAAACCGCCAAATACCTGGGAGATTTACATATGCGATCAGGTAAGCGATTGAATAACAGTTTTAGCTTCCAATTGGGGAATGGAATGGTTTCTGGGCAATGTACTAGAGATTACCAGCGATTCACAGTTAATCACAGGGCTGCAAACCTCCTATTAATCGGAAGTGGTTCACTCCGGGGTTCGAACCTCCTAAAATGTTTGGTTTCGCGTTCATGGAGCGGGTTCAGAAGGTCGCTAAACCAAGTCTTAGGTTCGAGCCGGGGTTGGGAATATTTGTTTATGGTTAATTCGGACAACATTAAATTGGAAAAAATATTCAAAATTTTCACCCTCCTCGGCGCGCGCACATATGCCCTAATGATGAACTGACAGCATAATTTAAGGGTGACCTTGACAAATACCCATGCCATACTTACAATATGATTTTCAGCCATTAGCTTATCTTTAGTGCAAGTGCGCGCCCTTAATAATGATATTTTCTGTATAATATTAGAGTATTTCAGTAAACTTTTATTAATTCTGTCTCTTTGGCTGGGTACTTGTGCCTCAGGAAGATTTTATAAAAAAATTAGATATTTTAAGTTCAGTTTACAATGATAGTTTTTCCAAAGCTTTAATACATTAGAAATTTGAATCAATCTTTAAATTCCGAGAAAAGAAAGAAAATGAACATGGTACAGAATCATAGGTGATTCGATTATACAATTCAGTAATACGTTTATCTGCAAGCTACATATTTTTGTTCTAAGTCAAAAATATTTGGGTTCTTGGATTATAAGATACAGATGGGATTGAATTTAAAATGTGAGAACTGTTTTCTAAGCACTTTCTAAATATGTACGAATATTTAAACTTACAAAAACCTGCATGAGTGCATTAAGGTGTACTGGAAATTTAAAGATACTAGAAATATTTATGAACCGAACGCTTTCTGGTTTGTTTTTACTCCGGTTTGTGTTCAGGTTCGGACAAAAATATTTGTTCTGCTCCGGTTCAGGTTCGGTTCGGGCTTCCCAAAAATGCCGGATACTCCGACTCCGGAGCAGTTCAACACCGAACCGGTTTACAGCCCTAGTTAATCAGGATTTTATGATTTGAAAAGCTGGAGTGTGATCAGTGATCATTAACGAAGAAATTCATGGAGTACAACAAAGGTTACTAAGGCTTGAATATGGAAATAAGAAGCGAAGCTAAAATGTTACAAAAGGCAAAAGTGAAAAGGGAGAGAAGCCAGTTGGATAGTTTACAAATTTCTTAAGATTTAACTCCGATTTACTTTTTCGGAACTGGCGTCAATCAGACGCTTAATAAATTTTGTGTAACAACAACAAATTATATGAGAATTTACGACTGTCTCGGCAAGACGCTCCCTCAGAAGGCTCAACAAGTGCAGTGTGCGCCATCGAGACACGATGAAAACGTTTTTTTTCTGTTGCTTGCCAGCTTCTCAAATTTCGTGCCCACCGCTGTATTAAATTATAACTAACTGACTCTCCTGCGTATTGTTCCATCGGTTATTCTGGTACGTACCGGTTAAGTTTAATCCAAAGACTAGAAATTAGGCATATGACTAAGTGGAATATTTATGCTACTACACGACTAGGGATACCATTTTCTTCTTGATTGGCCATCACAACGGTTTGACGGTCTCGGCCGTTGCAACTAGTGTCCGAGAGTCGCTTCTGCTGCGAGCTGGCACCAGTTTTTCACACCAAGCTTGGAAATGTCTTTCCGTCGTCCCACCTTGTCCCACCTCGTCCCACCTAACATGTCCCAGTCAGCGCAGCAGCTGTTGCTTTACAGACCACATAAAGCTCATACAGTTCGTAATTCTTTCGGATGCGAAAATCCTCGCCAACTTTCAAAGGATCATAAATCCAGCGAAGAATCATTTGCTCAAAAACGCCAATCGCCGCTTCATCCGCTAGTGATTTTGCCCATGCTTCTGGGATGATAAGGGACTTGTATAGCGCTATTTTCGTTCTTCGCTTGAGGTTTCGGCTCTTGAACTCTAAACTGAACCCGTAGTAGATCTGTTTGCGAGCGTGATTCTTTTTCGGATTTTCAGGCGCATTTTGTTGTCTCCGGTTATCATCGTTCCTAGGTAAACAAAGTCATCTACAACTTTAAAGTTGTTCTCTCCCATTGTAACAGATTGCCCAAGACGCAAGGTATTCTATTTCGAGGATATTAGGTACTTCTTCTTGTCCTCGTTTACCGCTAACGACTGCCTGCCTCTAATCTTTGAAAATGCCCTGCTTACCGCCGTTCGGTTTTAACGATAATGTCAATATCATCGGCATATGCGAGTGGCATTACATCCTTATTAAGGAAGGTGCCCGATCTGTTGGCATTTCGGCACTGGCGCAGTATATTCCATCAGCAGATTAAAGAAGTCACAAGATAAGGTATCACCCTGCTTAAAACCTCTTTTGGTATCAAAAGGCTCGAGAGACTTTGAGTGCTCAACGTCATCATGCAAAGTCGAACGTATTTTGCTGGTATACCAAAGCAGGGCTTCAAAAAGCATTGACCTGCGAAGGCGGCTTTGTAATAGGCAGGAACATCAAAAATATCCTAGTTCACACCCATAATGGTGAGTATTAGGAGTAATTTAAAAATTTAAAAATCGGACAACAGTAACTCTTTCAATGTTTGCAATCATTTTGGATAAAGTGCTCCTGAGATAATCGCATTTGAAGTTTCGACAACTGATTTCAATGAAATTAAATTATTTTTAATAGATCTCAAAAAATTTGAGTCATAAAGCGTCAAGACATTTTTATCTTAGAGATTTGGTCTCGTTTGTTTTCAAAAAGCTCGAAACATCCGTCGGTGTCCCAGAACTTTCATATTTCATTTGAAAATCGAGTTGAAGGTTTGTGCCTAGCTAATGGACAATTCTCTAAACAGAGTTGCTCCTTTCTCACAAAAAAATTTTCCCTTCTTCTAGTTCTGAGTTAATGTGATGTTTAAATGAGATTTTTTGACTGTGTTTATATGTTTTATGATGCATTTTTAACTTATAATTCAAATGTAAGTCAGATTTTCCAAAAACAAAATGCAAAACTGAAAAATTAATTTGCGCCAATCATGAAATGTAACTTAGCGCTCGTTAATAAACAAGACGGCGCCACCTTATGTAGAGGTTGGCTTTGTTAAGTTTGTAACAATTATTAAAACGCAATTTTCAATATTAAAACAAACAGAAATTAAAGCCCGAACGAATAACGGTTTGGGGTTACGGTATATTACGGTTGTGGGATATCGGTTACTGACTGGTTACGGTGAATAAGCTAATTCTGTTTCGGGTCCCAGTTACGGTTACGGTTATTAGTATGAAATATCACGTTAACAAATCTTGCAGCCATAAGCGGCCCCATTTGGAATCTCATTTTTTGAGTAAATCTACTGAGCACAAATTTCTTATACAGAATTTCCATCTTTATTTCCCCCTATTTTAAAGTTTAACATTATAAGTTTTAACTAAAGATAAGAAACTACTTCATTCACGAAGTATCGTGTTAAGCTTGTAATATCTGTCACACTAAACATTTTATTTACAAAAATTTTATTTGTTCAGCACTTATGTGTATTATTATTGCACTTACTTTAATTTCTTTCCACATTGCTTGTCATTTATTTCAATAACACACGTGCTTATGTTTTTTCTATATTATAAGAAAACAGTTCCCGTAAAATGCTGAATTTATCCCCTGTCATCGCGCATAATGTTAAACAACAAAATTTACAAGCAAACTTATCAAGAATCAAAACACAAATGACAAGATCTGTTCTGTCTATGTGTTGCCAACTTTTGGGGGGCATTAAAAAATAGCTAGAAATAGCTAGCATAGTTTTTCTTATTATTAAGGCTAGTTACTAGATGCTGACAATTTGTCAGAGACCCTATAATACATACATGCATCTTTTCGGTATGGTTCTTAAGATAGCTTTTGCCAAAGCCTACGGACAAGCCGCCCTGGTTTAATGTGCTAATTCTAATCTTCCAATGCGTTTTTTGTTTGTCGTTATAGCAGCATGTCTCAGTAGTCAGTTCTGCTCAAGCGGGCCAAAATAAAGGGCACTACTTTACCTCCAGCCCTACAAAAATGCATCCATGAACGTGCCGAGGTATGCATTGCCTAGGGCTTTAATTTCATTATTAATCTAATTATCAAACAATTTCCGCTCAACTAAAATTGTCTGCGTCTGGGTCTTAGCTTAATTAATTAATGACATATTGTATGTATACGTATAATATAAAAATTTTCTTCCTCCACAATGCTATATGACTTTAGCACCAATGTATTTAAGTTACTTTCCAGGCACTTCGTTCTTATGCGCATAATAAATAAGCATATTTTAGTGAATAAATTCATATGTATAAGTAAAATGTTCATTCGACGAAAATCAGATATTTTTACTAGTGGAAAAAAAAAAACCCATTTGTTTATTTATTTTACGAAATAAATTTAGGCTTATGGTTTAAATTTTAAAGTGTTTTTAGCGGTTACGGTTTCGGTGGCCAAAATTGATTATTTAGCTAAAGAGAGAAATTTTCGTTTACGCTTCAAAATATTTGTTGCAGGGAATTTGAATCCAAACCAAAGTAGATTTCTGTGACTCCGAGACGTGGTTTTGGGTTGGAATTTGCTGATTTATTTTTCTTTTTGTTAATTTTTCTAGTTTTATTTTTCTGAAATTGGTTGGTTTTTTTAGATTCCCAATTATTCTTAGACATACCAATTGTTTCTACGGCAATGATGTCCAAATTAAGACATAAACAGCTGGACATAAACCCCCACCAAAAAGAAACACTTTATTTCAATAAGATTTTAAACCGATTTCTTACATACATTCCAGGTCCTGAAACGCATCACAGAGCCGGAAGTGTTGCCCGGTCTGATGGATATCTCCGCCGCGATTATTGCACCCAATGCCAGCCTAATAGCCACCGAATTCTCACCATTTGGCTCACTGCTGGACATTAACAATAAAATCCGCCAGGCGACCACCAAAGTGATGCACGAGTCTCTGGTGATGCATTTCTCTGCACAAATCTGCAACATTGTGAGCCACCTGCATCGCCAGCACATCATTCATGCAGACATTAAACCTGATAACTTCCTGCTGATGCGGGTACCCAATGTGGATAGCCCGTTGCCCTCGCTGCGGCTCATCGACTTTGGCTGCGCCATCGATATGTCGCTCTTTCCTGACGCGGAGCATACCAAATTTCGCAAAGTGATACAAACGGATGGTTTCACCTGCATTGAGATGCAAGAGGGTCGCTCCTGGTCATATGAAACGGATCTCTTTTGCATTGCGGCCACGGTGCATGTGATGCTCTTTGGCGAGTATATGCAGCCACAAAAGCGTGGTGCCAGCTGGGATATACGGCAGAAACTGCCGCGTTACCTCAAGAAGCATGTGTGGTCCAAGTTCTTTGGTGAATTACTCAACATGCAGGCAGACAAGCTGCCCAAACTGGAAGAGATGCAACTGATTTTTGAAGAGGAATGCTATCGCATGGATTCGGAATTGCAGAAGCAGATACG
>JAEIFU010001462.1:0-68375 GCA_018904235.1 Lordiphosa stackelbergi | reverse complement strand
ATCGATTTTTATGAATCACTTTTTGAGTCATATCCAAATCTTTCTCAATTCGCACTTGTAACTAATATCTTTTTAATTATCAATACACTCGATAAGACTCGCCAGTTGATAACTTGTTCAAATTATCTTCCAAATATTTAGGTAGGACGATAAACTTTACGTGATTTTTTGCTCAATCTAGCAACTTTGTATATCTGTTTCGATGAGACACGTTTTCTTGCGTATGTATGCGTGTTGCGGAGTGTGCCTAATGTAAACTGCAAGTGTGAATGTGCTTGATGTCATTAAGGAAGCCTGGATCTTGGCTTGCATTGCTCAGTTGCTTAAAATATATTTTTTAATTAATTAATTTTTGTGATTTACTTAGTAGCTTAGTAGGCTTTGTATTGAAATATATTTCTCTCTCGCTCTCTTTGACACAAATATAAGGAGTTCGAGAGCGATTGAGCCTACCTTGTTTAGTATACCTTGACTGTAAGTCAGCTTTGTGTGTTTCTCTCATCAAGAAGTATGAATCACGAGAAAACACGAGAAAAACAAAATCAGTGCTCTGCTGAGAGATGTGTGCGAGTCCGTTAAATTTGTACTTGTCATTTAATGTGAGCTCTCTGATTAAACGTTATCCTCATCTTTTAGTTTCTTTTATCAAATACGAATCTTGAAACTTAAATGCCAACCCACCACTTAACCTTAAGGCCCGCCTTAAAATGTTCTTTTTTTCAAGTCATTAATTTTAGATGTAGAAAAATCAACAAACAACAAAAGTAAAAGTGAATTTAAATAGCAAGAGAAGGAAATGAAATAATCTTTTGTGACATTTGTTTGATTGCAACGGAAATTTTAAAATAGCAGCGGGGAGCCTGGCAGTTATTTGCATTGATGAAAATTGTATTGTATTTTACAGATACAAGTTACTAATACCAAACAGAAAAAAACCAAAAAACTAATTGTGTTTCCTGCTCTACAAAATACAAGGATTTTAAACATTTTAAACATAAAAATAAATTTAAACTACGGGTTAACTTTATATATTAAATGTATACCTATAACTATATAAAAGACAAGCATTAAAGAGGCTTTCAAAACAAAACCAAATTTTAAATATTACGATAAAAATATATAATCCAAAACCTATTTAACCGCCAATGTTAATTAAAATAACTTAACAAAGACACAAAGCTATAAACTGATAGAAACAGAGAGAGAAAGAGAGAGGAGCAAAACCAAACAAAACAAAGTTACAAAACGCTGCAATTGAAAGCTTCCATTTTAAATAAATATAAAAAAAATATCCAGTGAAACATAAAATATATATACACACACAACATATATATATATTACATACTTACAAACAAAAGTTACTATTTTCTATATAAATATATCTAAACATAACAAAGAGAAATATTTTCACAAATGCTGCAATACGAAAGTCCGCAACAGCAACCACGTAAACAAACCTACAAAGAGTATCTACAGCAACATCAGCAACAGAAACAACAACAGCAACAACAACAACAGCAAGCTTTAAACAAACAACCCGTACGCATCTTTCGCGTACACTACATACGTCTCAATTCCAAAGACGGCGTTCCTTCTATCAACGCACGGCGGCTTCATCCCGCCGTAGCCACCACCAGCAAAATGAAAACCATAGCTCCAAATATACGCAGAAGGCGACGCTGTGATAAACACCATTTGGAACTCTATGGCAATGAAAGTCACAATGCCGCCACCACCAGCTCGTCCTCCGCCTCCGTGGCCGGACATCAGCTAAAACCCATGTGCGGTGGCTTGCGTCTGCGCGAATGCATTACCGCTCCCAGCACTGCGGCCAGTTCGCCAGTGGATGAACAAATGTGTATACCGGCACCGCCCATTACACCGCCGCCCGCCTTTCTTACCGAAGGCTACAAGCGTTCGAGCACCTCGGTATCCACATCGGCTCTACCCAGTTCAAGTGCCACCACGGAGAAGACACCAGCTCTTAGCAGACAACAGAAACCATTTCCTTTGGTCAACTCTAATGCCAAACCCAGCAACAAGCCAAGGACCACGGCCACCATAGCGGTTACCTTGAATAGCGGCAGCAATAAGCCACGTGTCACGGTCAAGAGAAGTTTAGGTAAGATGAGCTGGAATTCTGGGAAGCAGGAGGGGGAGAAGCATATTTTATGAGGCGGTAATAAACTGTGTTGGTGTTGGTGTGTGCGTGTATGGGTGGGGTGGAGACCATAAAAGCCACCAAATTGCAAACTGACCATGAATAAAATGGCGGTATATGAGAATATGGGGGATGGGGTGATTAGGCTTAAGCTGAGCTCACTTTATTGAAAATTTTATGAAAGCAGTTGTGCGCCGTAAGCATTTATGTAAACTTTTCAAACTAACTTGTGGCAGATGTAAGAAAATGTAATGAAAGAAAAGAATCAACAATTTTTTTAATAATTTCTTGACTGTTTTAAGTTTTAACTCGCAATATTTGCCGGAAACTTTTCAATAAGGAATTGGATTTATAAGAAAAATAATTTTGGTATCCAATTGTGATAAAACATTTCCAAACTGAGCCTTGATTTTCGAAATAAATTTGATGATCTAGTAACAAACCAAACGAAGCAAACGTGCCTTCCACTTGGGCCAGACCTGACGAAAAAATGTATTACAGTTTCTTGCTGTTGAAAACTTAACCGTTTTTTTGAATTTGAATGAGCATTTGATGCTTGTATTTTTCACTCAAAATGGCTCGTCTGTACCCAAAGTTTTCATACACTTGAAAAAGCTTGTCTCAACGGTTAGCGACTTCGACCAAACTTCGCTTAAAAACATCTCACATAATACCCATGACCGTGTTTGAGAGCAGTATTATTGAGAAAAACAGTTTTTCTTACTAAAAACCATTTTCCGAACGAACATTTGTATGGCAGCTACAGAAGTAGTCATCCGATCCGGTCGGTTCCGAACATATTAGCAGCGTGCAGTAAAAAGAAGACTGTGCAAAGTTTCAGATCGATAGCTCCAAAACTGAGGGACTAGTTCGCGTAGAAACAGACAGACGGACAGACGGACGGACGGACAGACGGACGGACAAAGCTTAATCGACTCAGCTCGTCATGCTGATCAAGAATATATATACTTTATATGGTCGGAGATGATTCCTTCTATGCGTTGCAAACTTCTGGGCAAAATTATAATACACTTTTCAAGTGTATAACCAGAATCGGTTTTGGTCTTGAAACATCTCCGATATGAATGTATCTTTTAAAACATATATTTTTTACTTGAATTTGAAGCCTCTAAATAACCATCAACACATATATTATATCACATATATGTGTATATGTATATTTAACTCACATCAAAGACAGAAAAAATGAAGCACAATTAGTTTCGGTTTTTGACTACATAATTTTAAGCTACCATAGCGCTTACTGTTAAGGGGCTCTCATTAACCCATTTACGCTAGGTACAATCGACGAGATTTTTCAAGATATGTTAGTTGCATTGAAGTTTCGAGCTGAATTTCAAAAGTGCATGCATATGAGGGACTTTATTTAATTTGTATAATATTTGCACTCTAAAAAATTAATTAAATTTACGTAATTTATCTAATCTTCTATTTATTTTAAATTATGACTGATGTTTAGAACAAAATGGTGACATTTCTGCGTTTGTTTCACTTTTGCTTTATCCAAATCGGTTCAGTGTAACTGCAGATATCATAGCCGCCAGTTCGAAAAACGTGGTTTCGAAATAGAAGCGTTTAAAGTTTGAAGTAATCTGAAAATGAATATCTTTAGAGAAGACATTGTTCGACAATAAAAGGCTATCGAGGGTGTCACAGGAATCTCTAGAGATTTTGTCCTCGATTGGTTTGCAAAACGCTCGATTTTCTATTTTCTTATTGGAAAACTAGTTAGAACAGAAACTGTTCCAATTAAATTTCCATCGCTAAAAATAGGTTGCATCTCTCGCAAAAAAATTTCCCTAATTTGAGTTATGGGTTAATTTGATGTTCAATTGAAATTTTTGATTGTGATAAATGTTTTATGATGCATTTTTAAATTATAGTTCAAATTTAATTCATATTCTTCATAAATAAAATTAAAAATTTAAATATTTGTTGGCGCAAAACATAAGGTATAACTTGCCAGCCTTTAATGTACTGGCTGCCAACCAGATGGAGCCACAATCGCTAAACTGCGCCACTGATGTGGTTCGTTTAGATCAGTGTCCGGCACCGTTCAATTTTCTGTGAATACAAGTAGCAACGTCCATCCTCTGTAGCAGCGGCGTCGATACACAGACACTATACGAAGGTACACTGCTCTCTTTTGCAATAACAAACATCCCTGCAGGGAAAGTGTTTAGCTTACAACAAGAAATTTATCGGTCGCTAAAACTTGCAACTGGCACAGGCATGTCATAGAAATGTGACAATTGTCCCCGGCAGCAGCCATTTGCAACCAGTTTAGTGGCAGAAGGTACATAAGAACTGTCCCTCCAGTAGCCATTTTCAACCAGATAAATACCAGTTTACCCTTGTGTGTTCCTTATGACAGTCTGTTTATATCGCTGCATAGTATAAAGGTAGTATATCGACATCTGCCGGTCAACTCACTTATTACCGATTCGTTTGCGATCAGCTCAATTACAATTTAATTACAACTACCTATAATAAGTGTTTTAAACGAGCATTTCTTCGGAAGCTAATGTTTGTTGTTGCGCAACTCACCAAAATTGATCAATTTTGCTACCAGTTTAATTCTACATGTATTCCAACTAGGTGTATGACAGTATTATTTTGTTACTAGTTGACAATTTCACTGCAGGGATGTGCTAACTGAGAGCGCTCTCGCGTGTCTGAACGCACACATGCAAAGGCAAAATAAGCATGTGTGTTTTGCCGGACACTGGTCTAGATTAACATGAAAGAGTTTGGTTGTTTTGCCTAATAATTATTGAAACGCAAATTTAAATGTTTAATCTAATTAAATAATTTATTCACGTTATGCAACCTATCCAGAAAAATAATTTTGTTTACAGTTCCAAAATTAGTTTTGCTTGTCCAAATTGTTTGGGTGTTGAATTTTTGCTAAATCTCCTAACAAAGCACGAGAGATTTGAAACCAACCGAAAGAGATTTCTGTGACACCGAGAATTGGTTTTGGGTTGGAATTTGGTTGGAAGAGATTTCTGTGACACTCTGTATATCTTCTAAAGTATTTCAAATTTAAAAAATTTTTATATTTAGAGATGCATAATTTAAAATAATAAAATAATTTCCTCGTTAAAAAATCTGTACATATTTCCGGATTTTTTATATCCTGTACCGAAGGTACATAGAGTATATTAAGTTTGTGCAAAAGTAAGTAACAGGGAAAACGAATCATTTCCGACCCTATAAAGTATATATATTCTTGATCAGCATCAACAGCCGATGCGATATAGTATGTCCGTCTGTCCGTCCGTCTGTCCGTCCGGATAAACAAACAGATCTCAGAGAGAAAGAGAAACTTATAGATGAGCGCAGCAGCAGCACTGCGTTTAGCTCCTACTCTAGGTACAGAGTATAAATATAGTCGGGCTTGACCGAGTGTGCTTTTATTGTTGTTGTGCAGCGTGAGATAAAAAAGAGTCAGTGCGAAAGACAAAGAATGGCAACATGCATTGAGTCTAGTCATTAGTCTACGCTTCTAATATGTCGTAACTGCCCGTATCGGATGACTATATTTTATAGCTGCCATAGAACCGATCGGTGATTATTAATGTTTTCAAATTGATTTGCAAAATTTGGTCATTATCGGATAACTATATTTGATGCCAGTCATAGGACCAAACGGTCGGACAATGGGTATTAGTGTGAAAAAATCTTATGTCTTAAATTTTACTGTTCTTTAACTCTGTGATTGTTAACTTTATATGCTTATGTGCATTAAATAAAGTTAGTTACAAAAGATAACTAAAATGGTTACAGTAGTGGAGCCATCTATTGGTCAAGTTATAACCAAAAGAACCGTTGCTACTACAAGTACTACAGGTACACAGTATATTACAGCCGGGCTTGACCGACTTTCTTACTTGTTTTATGCAGGCAAAGCGAAAGTGTTGAGCCAATGTTTGGGGACACGGCTTTTGCAAACAAACTTTTCGGTCTTTTTAGCTTCAATGAACGATTGAACGATTTATGACAGTTTATAGGGAATTCAGCTGTTCGGTTGCAAATAATATTGTTTTTTAGAAATTCAATTTGAGAAAAGCCGAAATTGGATCAATACAATTTTTTTTTAAAATTTTAATACGGAAATAGGGCTGATAACATACTTAAAATAACAGTTGGTTTAAAGCAGGGGTGCCTATGCCCATTTCGTAAGCCTTGCTTCTGTTCTTATTTGACGCTAAGTAATAGCTGGCGCGTATACGGCCCACGTGCGCTACGTAAAGCAAAAATAAATTCATATGCGTGCTCTCCTCTCTTTCTTTCTTCTCTAAAGTTTTGTTGTTGGCGAGTGCAGACCTGCAACAACAACAACTTCATATATGTCTCTCCTCTCTCTTTCTCTTTCTTATGTCTCTTTCAAAGTCAAATACAACAACAAAGTTCTTAGGGTAGTCATGACTGCAGCGCTCCATCGCTCGCATTCACCGGCACACAAACAAAAACGGTTTCTTTATTTCTTAATTTTTCTAAAATATATTTTGTCATTTTTTTATTCCAGCGTAAGCTTATTCGGGCACCTGGTTTAAAGCCTCTGTGAACCGAACCATTCCCAATGCCCGATTATGGCTGAAAAGTCTAATTAAACCAGGTTCGGTCTAATGGAGAGGACAGAAAAATATGCGTTGGCGAGCATAAAAGTTGACATCCGTCATAATTTCAGCTAGCGTATGTGTGAAAACAATAGCGTTGCCAAATCTGACCAACTATCGACAACGTCCTTTATTACCATTCTCATTTACTCATCAGCTTAGCGTACACTTTCGTACGTGACTGAACTTTCCGCCCTTACGCCTCTTATAACTAAGTAATTAAATGTTAATCAACACAATTTAAGTAATTAATTTAATCTTTTTGGCTTAAATATGTATACGTTCAGAATTTTCGCTTATTTTGTGATTAAAAGCTTAACACACTACGTCCTCCTCCTCCCAACAGAACCACATATTTTGGTCGCTTCATTTAATCGACTTATAACCGCAAATTCGAGCGAAAAGTGCCAGCGTGGTAAATCACAAAAAGTTTCAACAAGTCACGCATTCAATTAAAAGACCGCGACTTGGACTTGGTGGATCGTTAACGGCAAGACGACCCTTATAACTGTCTTCCAACTGGGTTATAAAAAGACTGGCATTTGCATTTAATTATTAAGCGGCGTGTGTGTGTGTTTGGGTGGGGGGTGTGAGTGAAGGCTTTTCCATCTTCGTTATGTAATATGCTTCAAAGTTTAGCTGTGCGCCGCCACATTAGCAATTGCCTCGAGTGGTGCTGCAATGTGCAAGCTACTTTTCACCCCTCTCACTTCCACTGCTTTGCGCGTGGCAGAGTTTAATGCAATTTGTACTTAGCCCTTTTCTTCGCTCAACACTGCTGCTTATGGCTCTAAGTGCACTCCAAAAAGTTTATCAAACTTAAAACGTAAACTTTTCAATTAATTGCCAATTAATTTGGCAAATGCAAACTTGGCTTAGTTTGTGTTATGTTAAAAGTTGGTCAAAAGATGCAAAGAAATTCCCTGTGGATTGATATTGAAATTCAATGAAAGGATGCAAAATTGAGTGGAATTTTTGTGCAAGTTTGCAGTGATGCACTCTAGACAGCGAAGGGAAGGAACGTGTCTTGAGAGTTTACTTTGGACGAGGGTTGATTTTAAATATAGTTAATGTATACAAGTTGGATTGATGGTTAAGCTAAGTTTGGTCCTTCGAGTCGGATATGAAAGTATGAAAAAGCAACCCTCGTAGAAAACATATTTTTACCCTTGAAAAGAGTTCAGCAACTGTGTTACAGAATTTCGTTTAAATTCAAATTCATGTGCAGAGCACAAGGAATTTATGCCTGCTACACTGTTACACATACAAACACATCTCATATAGTAGTACATAATTTCTCCTCCCCAACTTTGGTATGCAACACAAATTGCAAAAGTTCTACTGCCCTGTCCCTTTGGTCCCTTTCGCCATGTCGCCGCTCTTTACTTGGAAAATTTGCTTAGCCAAGAAAATAGTTTTTGCCAGGTAAAATATTTTAATAATAAAATGAATGTGCCGACTCCCCCCCTAAACTGACCTGAATGCTAGTCGGATTTATGACTTTGGAAAATGGTGTAATTTGATTGAATATTTCATAACATGCTTCTGTGCTGCTTGCCATTCATGCCTGACTTATTGAACCTTGGCAGCAACACAAAGAGAACAAGAGACAATTATCAAATTGAATTGCACAGCAATTTTTTAAAGACCAAGTTTTCAACATGAAATTGATAGAAATTGTATTACAACAAAATTCTTTGCAACTTTGTTCCCCATCAATATGCAATTCTCGCCCGCCAGCAAATGCAATCAACTAGCGAAAGACGAGACTAGACTTGAGGCAGAGGCGGCAATTGCATTGAAACTTATTTTTATTGACATTTTGCTGGAAATTGTGGGTGCGCGCATGTATGTGATGAGTTTTTCACTTTCCTTTTGCTCTACTCCTCTTCATACAATACAATGTTAAAGATTTGCATACCAACCTCAATGGCATTATCAAGAATGGGACCGCTTTACGCGTTGAATTGTTGGGAGAATCAACTATTGCTTTGATTGCCCAACGACATTTATATGAAATACAAGTTGTTGGTACTTGACATGTGCAGCGAGTGTTTAGAATTCTGTACTTTAAGGGATTTGAGTATAATACTATTTATTTTAAGCTTTTTATTATATTAGACTTAAAAAAATGTTTAAAATATTATCGATACTAATTTTTGGTAATTCTTTTTTGCTTTATTTTCAGGTGAGTTTCCAAGGGTCAATATGAAAATTATTTGATTGGAACATTTTTACAGCTAAGTATAAAAAATAGAATCAGTTTCTACTCAGTCAAAATACAGAATTAAAACAACCTTTTAGTGAATATTTTACTCAATGATTCGAACCAAGAATAATTTGTTTTTCTAAAGTGCTAAGAAAAAATTAAGTATTCCGTAATTAAGAAATAGTTCAGACTTCTCGATATATCTGGCAAATCTTGCACCATTAATAACCAAAGCTGTTCACACTAACTCCCTTAATCCAGGATCAATTTACGTTAACTGACAGTTAGCATGCAATTTGAGTTTGGTGGCAGTTCAAAACAACAACAATACAAAAGTCAACGTCTATCAGCGAGACTCAAGTCGACCAGCGATCGTATTTGCTTATTTTAGCCATCTACTTGTGCACCTAGCTGGCGCCGGTACTGCAAGCATTTTCTTTTTTGTAAGTCACTACGAATTGATTGTGCGCCAGTTGCCAAAAAAATAACTCTCGGAGTATTGGAAGCAAAGACGAGCACACACAGCTTAAACGCAAGAATAAATAATTATTTTGCTCTTAAAATTGATCATTTATTTGCCTATTTTTTGAGACGACCTACACATCACAATCCTAATACATTTCTTCCTCATATAGAAATCGATGTTTTACAAAGTCTGACACCTTTTTTTTCCGCAGGCTTTTTACGTTACGTTGAAATAGTCTTGGTTTGACACGAATCATATTTCATTCCAATTCACAGAAAATAATATAGTTTGCATGTTGCAAATCATCGAGGCTGTGCAAAGTTTTCCGTCAAGCTGAAACAGCTCAAGCAAATGTTTATCTTGCAACTCTGTGGCTTTTTAAAAAATCGACAACGAAAAGTTCTTTCACATGTGTTTTCAACTAGACCTTAATGAACTGTAGAAGTGGTGTCATCATCATTCACGATGCCAAACTATGACCTTATTATGGTAGCTCAACTTACATTGTCGTATATTTGAACACTAATCTAGTGTATGGGGTTTTCAGTACAAAAAGCAGCATGCTCAAATTGGTACTCTTAGCAATCAAGGTTAAAGTAATCATTGTCCTCTGCATCAACGCAGAATATGAAATAAAGTCTTTAAGTTTTTTTCGGAATGTTTGATTGTTAAACGCCTTCTTACTTATATCGATACAAGCGCACTTTTCTGTCCTCTCCATTTGGCCGCCTCTGATACACCCACACAGCACATACCGTTACTCAGAGAGTCGTTCACTCTCTCTCGCGCTCTTAGCAAATCAGCTTAGCAGGTCATGTGCTCCATACAAACTTGTCTTTGGCGATTTTACCCACTTCGCGGTGAAATTTTCAAAGTTTGCTTTCTTAGTGCGCGCCTGCATAACTTAACCAAGGTCAATGCCAAATCTTAGATCTGTAGGATAAGCAGTTTTGGCTGTGGGTTGATAATATGTCAGTCAGTCGGGCCTACAGATTTATAAGTATAGATTACAGTTTTCTCAAGGTTCACATATAGTGTGCTTGAGCTTAGAAGCTTTTCGGTCTACCCAAAGCTTATACTCTAGCACTTCTTTAATGAGTGATTGTGGCTTAATTAGATTTGTGAACTTTATATTAGTTCGGCTGGAATGATACATTCAATTTTTAAGGCTGATTTCCAGAACGTAAAACCAGCTGATGAGCCAATTATCAAGTCTCATTCATTTCATGATTTCAAACAAACTAAATAATAATAACGTTCCTCATCGAAAGTTTGTGTGGATTACAAGCTCACCGATTTCGTGACACAAATTTTTATTTGTTTTGGAAATCAGTAAGAATTTGTTTTCAAAAAAATTTGCCAGATATTTCTTACGTGGATCGTTTAAGGCAGTGTGACCAGATTACCTTAATAAAAGTCCCACAAATGGCAGAAAAGTATTCGTGCCACGGCATGGTACTTTGATTAATAAAAAATATTTTATTATATTTTATTTAAATTTCAATGTCTTGATTGGAAGACTGAGTGTTGCAGTTAAGGTGCTGGATGCTTTTCCGCTGTGCTTTGGTGGTTACAAAAACTTGGCTTCTAGAAAGCAAATTCAATTCTGACAAAGCAACAAAATTATTACACGTCTCTCTATTCCAAGTGAAGTTTTAATTTTGCCTCCAATTCAAATTTAACAACGCACACAGAAAAAATGACTGCACAATATTTCGTCAAGAAATATCAGCTATTCAATACAATCCACACGATTCATCGATATGGCAACTCTTGAAATTCCTTTTGTATATTGCTTGGCTTTCTGGGTACCAATCTACAGAACGAGGCAAAGATAAATTCCTTTAGCCATTTTTATACCCGTTACTCGTAAAGTTCAAAGAGTATCGAAAGGTTATGAAGAAATCACTTACGACCATATAAAGTATATATGGGGCATTCCATACAATAAAAATATATTTTCTGGCATGATGTTTCCAATTGGATAATAATTGGCTCATTATGAGAGAAGCTTAGCAACAAAACTTGGGATTTTTTGGAGCTCTTTTGCGGAAGTTTTACGCTTAAAAGTGTAATATTGTGAATTTTTAAAATTTTAAATAACTCAAAAACGGTTTCTGATAAAGCTTTGATATGTTTTTTTCAAATGTTCAGGATTAAAAAGAAATTTTATCAATAAATTTCACATCCTACAAAAATTCTCAAAAATATATCTGTAAAAGCCGCATCCTTTCCAAACGTTTTGCGTGCCTGAACATATCGGTAGCTTGAAAATACAGGAAGTTATAGCCAAAAATATCAGAATGGGAAATTTGGCAAAAGTTTCAAAAATAAATTTTATTTTTGGTTCTTAATTTGCACAAACATCTTTTTTGAACTATTGAAAAATATTTTAGGATACAGAAAAGAACACTTTGGCTTTAAAGATTACAGAAAACTTGACCTCGAGCCCGCAATACTCAAGTTCTACGATTTAGAAAGGTCGCTAACTATCAACTTTAGATTACAGAAAAATATATAAAAAGACATGCAATGTCCACGTCTGGGTGTTCCAGTTACTGTAACTGATATACTTGCAATATCTACAAACCCTCAAATTTTCATATAGATCGGATAAAGAAAACAACAAAAACATGAAAGGACTCCCTGAGGAAGGCAATATAATTGCCGAAACGCGTAGGAGAAAACCTAAGCCAAAAAGTGTTTTGACTGCAGGAAGGGAAGACGGCCGAATAAAAACCCCAATCTACACCACAATTATACAACGATAAACGGCCAAAAAACAAATCCACACAATAACTAGTTTAGTTAAAAGCCTTTCGACTTTCGTAAATCATTGTACGGAGATTTCTGAGTCGCTTACTCCAACGACGTTTTCTTAAAGACGAAAAATTGTGACTAAAATTGTCCTAAAAATTGAAAGTGTCTCATTCCCGCCTTACTATGTAGTTTACTGAAACACACTTTATTTGTTTGAAAACATTTCAGTTTAGTTTGGTTAAAATTTGCACTTTTTCCTACCAAACATAATCAATCAGCAAGTGTTCGAAACAAGTATTGAATGCTATCAACTTGTCTGCCAGGGTGTAATCAATTATTGTGTCACAACAAACCGACAACACACGCGGGGGCAAAATGAAAAAGTAAAAGCAATTTCTAGCACAAAATGCAGCTGTGCGAGGATTTTTTTTGGGTTATGTCAAGTAAAACAAAAGAAATGTGCTTATTTTTATGATTTGCGGGACCAATTTCAGGCACAGACGCAGCAGCTGCAACTGGAATGGACCAAAGCAATTTATATTGCATTATTTTGCCACAAAAATGTTGTTTGCTTTGCTTTTTTTTTGTTGCCTATTTTTTTGGGGCAGCAATTTTTGCTGTTTGCTGTGTGCACACACAAAAAAACTGCATAAAACTATGCAATTAAAAATCAACTCAATACAGCGACACGTGGGCGCAGTCATGTGTTGGGTCGTTCTGTTTATCAGCTCTTGCCGCGTCCTTGCACATTTGCACAGACAAAGAGGAAAAACGCAACCATGAAAATCAACATCCGGCGCGTGCAATGGCAGGAAGCTGGCTGCGACAGTAGCGGCCGAAGCAGCAGCAGCAGCAGCAAGTGGCAAGTGCAAGGTCAACTTTGTTGAAGGACAACATGCCAGCAGCAATGCTCATGGTAAAGCGTCCACAACACAACGCAATTGTCGCGTTTTGGTTTTGTGTACTTTCTTTCAATTCGTTTCGTTTAACATTTTGCGGTTTTACGCGCTTTTCCGCTTCACGCAGTGATTAGATGATGTATGGTTGGTGATCTGACCAAATTTAAAATTTAAAATTTTCCACATAAATCTAAAGTAAAACCTTACCTACAATTTTTATGTATTTCCTAAAGTTCAAGGCTGCAACAAGTGAACCCAAACCACACGGACGCCATATTTAACTAATTTTATGCTCATTTATCAATGCTCGGCCTCTTTTGGACTCCTCTCCCCACCCCCGTGGTCCTTTCAACTCTGCATAATTTTCTCCGCCACATAATTCAAATTGTTTGCTCGCTTTGGTCCGTTAAATAATTCAATGCTAATCTTTAAATTAAAATCAACTCTCTCCATTAGGAAGTTGAGCAAAAATGTTTGCACTTGTCTAAAAAATTTCAATTGTTGTTGTGGCAGTACAAATTTTATTTACTAAAATTTCACTGTGTGGCGCGCGCGGTGGCTTTTTATCCATGAAATTTTTAGCTAACGAAAAATTCATGACGCGTGGCGGCTTTTGCCTTGGCTCCCTTTTTCCCGCACTTTATATAAAATATGCAGAGTGACTGAAGTTGCTGCTGCTGCTGCTGTTGGCTTCAACAATTTTCGTTGAAAATTTTGCACAATGTTTGCCTTCTCTTTCTCTCTTTCTCTGTGTGTGTGTGCGTTATATAATGTGAAGCACAAACTTTTCACTCATTTAAATAGATGCCAGAGAACCATATCCTGCCTGGAATCCGGCTACCTACTGCTTGGTGTGTCAAACTAATGCAAAAAGTGTCACGAGAGTATGGCAAAAGGAGACTAGAAATTAAAAATTCAAATGAAAATGCGACCTAGAGACAGAGCGGACTACTGTTGCCTGACTGAAAACAAATTAAGGACTTCCTCTGCCCACGTTGCTTTCTATTTTCTCTACGACTTTGTTCTATTAGAGATGCAAGCGTGAGGTTGCAATTTAATTGATAATTTTTCTACAAAAGTCTAGTGCAAAAATTAGAACTGGAAAAATGTTTCAAAAAGGGCCAATGAGTTTATAAAATGTAGCACAGTAGTGACCACTCAAGTGGCTCGCGAGCCCTTTAACTTGTATGCTGAATGTACAAATAAGTTCGGTTCCCAAAAAACTCTCACACCACTGACCTAACAGAAAGTGAAATCAAACACAGTCCAAACCAAGGCATACTAAACAAGGTAGGCTCACTCAACTGATTAATTTCAAGTAAAAGCCAAACATCTCCGCGGACGTGTTAGTAGTATAGTTATGAATATATTATCTCAAAAATAAACTTGCAAACTCAATAAAATGCTTCACTTGCAGTACAAAAGAGGTTGATTTAAATAAAAGCTCAACTAGAGCGTTTGCCTAGTTCTTCGGTTTAAATCCGGCTCGAAGGACCAATAAGTAAAACACAAATACTGGTGAGTGACTTTGGCACGAAGGATCAATGAGTACATCACAAATACTTGGTACCGAATCCCGCTCGAAGGACCACAAATACTTGAGAGCTCGAAAGAGCAATGAGTAAGACACAACTACTTGTTTCGTCTTTTTATCCACAGAGTTTTTAATCAATAATCCGGCTTAAAGGACCAATACACAACACTTAAGTATTGGTTGAATTATTCTTTGAAGGAGTTTCTAATTAATAATCCGACTCGAAGGGACCTATAAATAAAACTCAAATACTCGTTTCATCTTTCATCGGAAGAGTTTGTAATTAATAATCCGGCTCAAAGGACCAATTAATAAAACTCAAATACTCGTTGTTTTACTTTGAAAAAAGTTTCTAATCAATAATCCGGCTCGAAGGACTTATAAATAAACAAAAATCCGGCTTGAAGGACCAATAATCAGGGGGAATAAAGACTGGTTTGGTTCAGTAAAACACCAAATTTTTGAACCCCCCGGTTCGTTTCATTACATGGTTTTTGGGGCTTACTGAACCGCGGTTTCGGTTCGGTTTGCGCTGTATTCATTAAAAAAAAAAAAAGAAATGTATGTTGAGACATTTAGTCAGATTATTTAGTTTAGGTTTTGTTGTTTAGTCAGGTTTTTAGTTATTGTATAATAAACATATTCTCTTTTATTAAACTCAAAATTTGCTTTGATAACATAACGATATCTTTAAGACTGTGTTATTTACTTATTTAATGATAATATTTCCGTTCGATTGATTGCATTTCAAAATAGCAGGAGATATATAGAGTTTAAAGAACAAAATTTAGTTCACTATGATAAAATTTTAGTTAAAATTTAGTAATAATATCTTATACTAAAGTTTCATCGATATTGCCTCTTAAGTCTGATAAATCAAGTTTCAGTGTGGGGAAATGCTTGTTCTACTGACACTTGTGTGGCTGAAATTGCTTAAGTTGATTTTCCTGATTAATATTCCAATATTTATCTTTAGGGTAAACGCTTTTCTCCATCAAACGCTTAAATGCAATTAACAATCGATATTTTACTTTATGATGAAAATTACTCCTTATATTTCCAACTCGACTTTACTTATCGGGTTCAAAGAATTATCCTTTATGTTTTCATTAACGATTTTAATATTCTTGTATATTAACATTAAATGAGATTTAGCTAACTTTTTCCTTCTTCTTATAGCAGGTTTGATTCCTGGCCTGTTCCAATTTGATAGATGGTTCGTACCTTCTAGACATATTTAGTAATTAAGATTATTTATCCATTTGACAAAGGAGTGGTTAAGATTGGATAAGGGACGGATCGAACGAGTTATAAAGAAAAAAAAAAACGAGAAAGGCAAAGCTAACTTCGTCTGTACCGAAGTTTTGATACACTTGAAATAGCTTGTCTTAACGGTTAGAGACTTCGACCAAATTTCGCAGAACAAGTTAAAAAACATTACATATTACCCATGACCGTGTTTGAGAGCAGTAATATTGAGAACAAAACAGTTTTTCTTACTAAAAATTTACGAACGAACATTTGTATGGCAGCTACAAGAAGTAGTCATCCGATCCGGTCGGTTTCGACATATTAGCAGTGTGCAGTAAAAAGAAGACTCTGTGCAAAGTTTCAGCTCGATAGCTTCAAAAACTGAGGGACTAGTTCGCGTAGAAACAGACAGACGGACAGACGGACAGACGGACGACGGACAGACGGACAGACGGACGGACAAAGCTTAATCGACTCAGCTCGTCATGCTGATCAAGAATATATATACTTATGTGGTCGGAGTATTACCTTCTATGCGTTGCAAACTGGTTAAAATTTAATACCACTTTTCAAGTGAGCTACCAATTATGATGGGCAAGCACTGGCCCACATTTTGTGTCTTTTATTTAAAATTATAAGATAAATACAAACTTTGGGGGTACTGAGTATGTTATACTCACCGTTTCGGTTCATGAGCGCAAAAGCGGATCGGTTCGGTTAAAAACCGTTTCGGTTCAGAACCGGCTTGCATCACTGCAATAAATTGAACTCAAATACTCGTTAAGTTTTCTTCGAAATAGTTTCTAATTAATATTCCGTCCCGAAACACCAAAAATAAAACTCAAATACCTGTATCGGCTCATTTTGAAAGAGTTTCTTAACAATAATCCAGCTCGAAGCACAATTTTAGTAAAACATAATTTCTTGTGTCTTTTTCTTCGAAGAGCTTCTTATCAATACGATGTTTGATATCCACAAAAACAAAAGGTTTTATTAGTTTTCAAAAAAAAATTCTAGTATCGAAAGGAGTACCTTTTTGTCCAAATTAACTCGACAACTTTATCCCAATGGCTAAAGGCCTGCGAATTTCTGTAAAATTTCCAATTTATAAATCAATCAGCTAGTCTCATAAGCAAGTGCGTAGCCAGCTTTCCGAAAAGTTGGGGGGTAGCTGTGCCTGAACTTTTCTTAAATATTTCTTAAATTATATTTTTTAACATTAAATAATTAGATCAAGATGCATTTGATATGAAATCTTCAAACAATGGGGAAAACTTGAATTTATAAATGAAAAAGTGAATTTTTCAGGGCAAAATCTATGGTTATGCCCCCTGGTGCCTTGGCCATGAGTTGTCGCGCCTGTGATTTAATATGCTGACTATCTGTCCTATTTGTCCTTAGTTTTTTTTAAGGGTTGGACATCTGCCCAGGTATTAAATTAGGAATTACAATACGTACTGTAATGGTCCTAAACTGACTTCATTCGATTTACATTTATACCAGGGGTGGCCAAAATAGGCTTATAGCCGCGTGAAAGCAACAATACAAATGTCCAAAACATATCTCAAGCAAGACCAACCATAAAAAATAGAAAGAGAAACAATATTTTTGTTTGTATGTGTGTGGGTGTGCTGCCGTCGGCGACATGCGGATGCAAGTATTTTAATTTGGCAGAGACATATGAGAGGGTGAAGGTCTGAAAGTGCCAACAACAAAACCTTAGCTCGGAAAGAAAAGAGCAGAGCACGCATATGAATTTGTTGTTGCTTAATGTAGGCTTATAACGTGCGGTATAAAGACAACAACGAATAGTTATTGTTGGGCGGAAAACCTTGTTTATGCAACGAGAAAGCATAGAAGCAAAGTCAGCTAAAGCGAAGCAAACCAGCTTTGACCTGCTGCATCGACCGCTGGCCAGCGGCTGAAAAGCTACTTGCTCTATTGGCACAAGCCTCGGCATGCGTTCGAATCGTGTCGGCGCGACATTCGCTGCTCTAAATTGACTCTTTTTTAAACGTGTTGAGACTTAAATCTTTTGTATTTCTCAACTCTTATAAAGTAAGTTTCCTAAATTTTGAAAAGAACTTTAATTGTTTATCAATTAAGTAAAAGTCGTACAAAACTCCAGGCGCGTGAAACACCCTTACTTAAAGGTCAACTACATCCTCCAGTGTACCCATCTCTAAATGCTTTGCTCCCTCTTTTTTCACTTTCTCTTTCTTTGCATCTGCTTTTCATGCTCTGTCACTCTGTAATTCATTTTAATGCCATGCCCCGCCATCCTGAGTTTTGGGTTAAATTTTAATTTCCTGCTTCTCAATGTCCCACTTCCTAGTGGTTCTGCTCAACTGGACTACAATGAAGCGCATCCTGTAAGTCGTCTGTCGGACTCAATTATATTCACAAGTTTGGTAGCTGGGTTACTCTGTTTGCTTTTGCAATTTTCTTAAAAGTCACAGAGAAAAGCAGCTGGCCGAAAAGCTCTTCCACTTTGGCCCTAAGCAGCTTATAGTTGAAATAAATAAATATTGAAAAGTAGACGAAGAAAAACTACTTTTTATATCTTTTCAGGGAGGACACCATAAAATAATTTATTGCCTTTAAGCTTACCTTGAGCCCCGGCCCACGTTTCCTATTTCTCTCGAGTTTAATTAGCCCTTTTTCTTGATATTTTATTTTCTTAAAAAGGCAAAGGAAACCAGATAAATGCCTACACAAAAAAGGCCAAGCAGAATCTTTTAGGGATTCATATTTTATCTGGGGTCTGTTTGGCCTTGTTTGGTTTGCTTGCTTGATGCGGTTTTTCTTTATTTTATTTTTTTAAAGTTTGCTGTATTTTGGCTTTTATGTCCTTGATCTACAGGAAACCTTGACCATGTGACCAGGGCCAGGCGCCTGTCATCATTATCATAATCAGAGCCACACTTTTTGTAATGACAAATGAATGTCAAGCGTTCCTTAAAAAAAAAAAGGAGACAACTATTTCCATCCAGATAGACTTTTCACATGTGTCAGAAACTGTGCTGACTGATGTTAACTTGCTGGTTTATCATAATTTATGTATGACCTTACACTGTCTGTGTATACTTAGTTACATTCTCGCCGAGTTCTGCATCCCTTTTTCCCTAATCATGTAATTAAGTCTGTTATCCAACAGAAATTCAATTAAATGTGCAAAAGGGAAAAGTGTTGTGGGATAAGTTTCTAAGGTAAATTTCTGATTGATTGTGGTTTAATTACACTTGAGGTAATTATGTTAAGGTTAGAGAGAAAATGTATTGGCATAACAAATGAGAAAATAAATTGCTACAAGGAATGTAATCAAATTGAGGATAATGTTCAAAAAAGGACTAACACTTGTGAGTAAAGACACTTTGTGGATAAGGTAACAATTACGGGGGCTGTTTGATAAGTATGCTTAATAGACTAAAGCAGGATGTGCATTTTTCCTTGTGCAAATTCCTTCGATTTTAAATTCCCTCAAAAAGTTCAACTTAATATATCGAGCCTAACCGAAACTATTTTGAGAAATAAAACATTCTTGTGGCAAAAAAATAAAATCTTTCAAATATTTTTTTTCTTCTTTTTTTTGCAAAAATTTCAAGACAAACAAATAAAGCAAATGAATTATGTCTGCACATAAATGAGAAAACAACATATAAGTATAACTATATAATATGTGTTTCCTTTTTTTTTTTTTCAAATGGCGTCACAAGCGCCTAAGAAATGTGAAAGATTTGTTTGAGAATAAAAATGAATCACAAAATCGCTGAGAGAAAATGCTCTTTCAATGAGTCAATCAGTGTCACATGCAATTTGAATATTATTATTAAAAGTTGTATAAAAATAGATTTAGCTAGGCCCAAAAATAGACCTCAACAACGAAATAAATATTAAGCCCAAAAAGTTCATTAAACATGTAAAAATACCTACAAAATATTTTGCCTTGTCCAAGGTGAAGTTCATTTAAATTCCGCGTCGCTCAAAGATATGAGAAAACAACTATACATATAGAGAACAACTGAGCGATTGGGTGAAGGTCATTATCATCAGCATCATCATTAGCAACTGCTACGCCTGGAAATTTGTTTGTTTGTTTGTTTGTCTTGGCATCAAATGGAGGCGTCTTTCTGTGACGCTGCAAATGTGCGGAAATGCGTCCACAAACATTTGGGATTTAACCGACTGGCTAATTTGGATTGGCATATTCAATTTGAAAATAAATGCTGACAAATTTGCAGCAACGGAAGTTTGTTAAATGCAAGATACATATATGTGGTATATCGAAGTCAGTTGAAAATAAACGGATTAAGGCATTTAATTGTTGGATACTAATCAATTGATTAGATAACTCAATCAATGCCTGCAAATAATAGGAATTTATGTAGTGGACATATTTTGAGATAGGCTGCATGAACGCGTTGAATTAGACGGTTTTTGAAAGCAAAATATTCTGAAATGTGACTTCTTAAAAAATGAATCATTAAACTTTGAGCAGACTCTAGGTAAATAAGTTGTTTTTGAAAATCGTAGAACTTTTTTAGGCAGGCTCCCAGATCTTGGTTATGGATATGTCCATAGCTCTTCTACTTGTTTTTTGTTTAGTTATCGCGTGCGAGCTTGTGGTGGCTCGTGTCAAAGGGATAATAGACGCACGCCGCGTAGTTTATAGAAAATAGAATCTTTAAACAACTTCTTTTAGTTATTTTTGTTTTTAAAGTTTTTAAAATTAAACACACACTTCACAAAGAAGGCTGGTGGACTGTACAGCTGTTTCATAGATCTCCCGATTCATTATTTTTGTTTGTGTTTTTTAAGTCGGTAGAGGCCATCTCATGCAAGCGTTTCTATAACCGTTTGGGAATTTCAAAGGCAGGATTATATCATATAAGATCGGACTTCATTAATTTATTTATGTTTCTCCTTCCACCCGACACACAAGCGAAGGTTCGCTTCAAGCGAAAGTTCCGCGAAGAACTTTATTCGTATTTTGTTTAGTTTTAGCGAAACTCTTTGTGAGTTCCCTTTTATCTTGCTTCTCTCTGCAGCAGGTAGAAAATGAACCAAAACTACGCCGCGTCGCCGTCGACTTTGACTTTGCATTTTCAGTATGTCTTTGAAGCTCTTATACTTAGGCCGGCGCATGGTGAAATTAACATTATTATTTTAAATTATATTAACATATTAATTCCACCATGGGCCGGCATTTATAATTTGGCTTAGCAAACTGCCGAGCGTCAATTAATTAATCGGTAAACAATAATTGTTTTATGTGGTTTAAAGTTCATGATTGTATTGTCCAAAGTGCTGTTGCCTATTTGTTAATTGCTTAGTGTTTAAATCAGGGCAATCAAAAGGAAGCAACCGCTTTTACACAAAGAAATGCCTGGAAGCAGCTGCAATGGGAGCCAAAGCGATGAATTTAAATAAATATTATTGTAAAAAAATTACAATTAACTCGAGTTTTATTGTACAAAAAAATTTTAGGAACGAGTGAAAATGAAACTCGTAAAACGTTCGAGTCAACATTCGCGAGCGAATGTTCGCGTACGAATGTTTGCCTGCCACAAACTGAGCGACACAAGTATCATAAACGAACGTTTGGCGAATTCGTAAACGAAGGTTTTGTTCGTTTTTTATTCGCTTTGAGGTTCGCGCGCGAATTCGCGGGCGAACTTTTGGTCGGGTGGGATCACTGTTTAGCCACTGTCAATCTTTCAAAGTCACATTTAGCCACATTTAGTTAAGCACTGTCAAGTCACTGTGTCATCCCTGTCAAGTCACTGTTAAGTCACTGTCAAGTCACTGTTTAGTTACTGTCATTGAGCACTGTCAAGTCATTTAGTCACTATTTAGTCACTGTTACTGTTTAGTCACTGTCAAGTCACTGTTTAGTCACTGTCAAGTCACTGTTTAGTCACTGTCAAGTCACTGTCAAGTCACTGTTTAGTCACTGTCACTGTCAAGTCACTGTTTAGTCACTGTCAAGTCACTGTTTAGTCACTGTCGAGGCACTGTTTTGTCACTTTCAAGTCACTTTTTAGTCACTGTCAAGTCACTGTTTTAAGTCACTGTCAAGTCACTGTTTAGTCACTGTCAAGTCACTGTTAAGTCACTGTCAAGTCACTGTTAAGTCGCTGTTAAGTCACTGTTTAGTCACTGTCCAGGCACTGTTTTGTCACTTTCAAGTCACTGTTAAGTCACTGTCATGTCACCTTTACGTCACAGTCAAGTCACCCCACCTCTTCTTCCCCCCTCTTTCGCCCCACTCCCCCTGGGACACTCCGCTAAAACAACAACACAAAATATGCATGACGTCAGCGCAGCGCTGCAGCGTCACGTGATGCTGAAATCAAATTTTACTCCTACTAAAATATTCCGTATCAAAATTAAAGATGTTTCACATCAAATTTTACAATTGGGCATTGCTCTTGTTAGTGTAGCGATTGACACGAATCAATTTACGGGGCTGAGCAGTCGGGCCACTACACCTCTCTGAATCATAGGAACTTATCCCGTTCACAGTTGGATGGCCAACCCAATTCATAGAGCCCACGCTGAGTAACCTATCCGTTAAAAAATAATCACTTTTCTTACCTGGAAACTATTATCGCCTCTAGCATAAGCCGTTTGGCCTGAGCGTTACTGTCAGTCAGTCATTGACTTCATTTAAAAATAAAGTGAGTATCCTTTATCTAGCCGTTTGGTCTGGGCGTTAATGACTCAGTCAGTCAATCGCTTCAGTATCGAATTTTCCATTTGCTTTCAAAATGGATAGCCCATAGTTCCACACATAGATCTGGATACACTTTTCAAACCTTAGCCCTTGCCGTTTGGTCTGGGCTTTAATGATTCAATCAATCAGTGGTACATTCACACTGAGAATATTCAAATAATCAGGTGACCAATCTAAAAATACCCATTCCAAATGTATAAATTGTTATCAAAGGAAATAAAAATCTAGTGAATGTTTTTCAAACTCGTAAACGCTGACAACTTGATGATTTTTCTTTTTTTTTCAAAAATTCCCAAAATAAATTTTACGGCTCAGTTAATCCTTTAGCAACAGCATTTATATAAACGGCTCTTAAATATTTATTGCAATATTTTTCAGCTCAACAGTTTGCTTCCATCTAAGCAGACATCAATCATTCGTCCTCTCAGTTCTTCATTAATTTTCCACATACCTAGTAAATAGCAGCAGCTGATGACATTTAATGCCAAAACATACCAAAAATATATATATATATTTATATAACTCTCTGCCTTGAGCTTTACTTGTACCATCAATCATGCAGAAGTAAGCAGTGAGTCAACTTTGCCCTAGAGAATTTTTTTGGCTACATTTTGTATATAATTTATGTTTATTACTTTCGCAGTATTTAGTAAGAGGAGAACGTAAATTATTTCATTTTAATTATGTCAATTTTCAAAAGCCAAAACAAATAACAAATCAACATCATTTGGTTGACCTTGGCTAGCTTCCGTCTAAAAGAAAGCAGAAATTATGGCTAATTTATGGACAGACTTTTTTGAGCCTGAAAATGTTGTGTTGTGCCACTTCCGCTGTCAATTAAAGCAATTTACTGCCCAAGCTGTGCGTGCGATCCTCTTCAGATGAGACTGCTGCTGCTGCTGCTGCTTATGGCATATTCATAATTCAAGTCTTAATATCCCGAAACTAATTGCTGTGCGACAACATCAATGACAACAACAACAACACCAAGAGCACATGGCGTATGATTAATGTGTCAAATGGAGAAGAAGGCGCTTGTTCTCTTATCATTTGTATGTGTGTGTGTGTGTGTATGACCTTCAGATATTGATTGAAGCCACAAGCCAACGCCCTTAGCCAGCAGAAATGTACACATAAAAAACAGCCAGCTGTTAGAACACAGAACAGATTTTGAGGGTGCTCTGTACAGAAAATTTGAGTAAAAGTTTAAAAGAAATTGTGATTTGACAGCTATTGAATAGTTATTGATATGAAAAGGAACTGTTTTAAAATTAGTTAAGGTAGCAGAATTCTTTTGGTCTGTAAAGATCAAAGAATAATTCCGGAACCGAAGTTGAAATTGGTCAAAGAAAAATGTCTCCTATTACCTAATTATGCAGAATTTGATCCAAATTGGTTAGGAATATCTTTAAATTGTTTAAACCTAAGTTCTTATATATAGCTATACGGAAAAATCTAAAAAAAGATCCGATAAAAAACCCGGAAACAAAACAATAGCGAACATTTTTTTTTTGCTATTAACGAAAGGTGCCAAATGAAACCAAATTTTTCCTTGTTTGTCCTTAAATTGGAAAAATTTTAAAACGAAATTTTGTGAAAAGAAATATTTTACAAGAATAAAAACATTTTTCTTGAAAAATATTTCTTTTCACAAAATTTCGGTTTAAAATTTTTTCAATTTGACGACAAATAAGGAAAAATTCGGTCAAGAAATAATCAGAAAAATATTTTTTCGCTCTTGGAGTTCAGATTGCTCATCAAAAATTTATGCATTGTACATCAAAAATATATTTTTGGCGCTTTTGTACTGTTTTAAGAACCAGCTGGTCCTGTCATCAGTAGGCTTTGCCAACCACCTTTCCTTTCTTCTCGAAACTGAACACGAAAGTTTTAAAAAAGGCAAGAAAAAGCTTTAAATGCTTAGTTCCGGAAAAATTCAAGTTAACCGAGGCATCACAAAGCCCTCAACCGAGGCAAGCAAAGTCCTTAATCGAGGCACCACAAACCTTTCAACCGAGGCACCACAAAGTCCGCAACCAAGGCACCACAAAGCCCTCAACCGAGGCACCATAAAGCCCTCAACCGAGGTACCATGAAGTCCGCAACCGAGGCACCACAAAGCCCTCAACCGAGTCACCACAAAGCCCTCAACCGAGGCAAGCAAAGTCCTTAATCGAGGCACCACAAACCTTTCAACCGAGGCACCACAAAGTCCGCAACCAAGGCACCACAAAGCCCTCAACCGAGGCACCATAAAGCCCTCAACCGAGGTACCACAAAGTCCTCAACCGAGGCACCACAAAGCCCTCAACCGAGGCACCATAAAGCCCTCAACCGAGGCACCAAAGCCGAGACCACAAAGCCCTCAACCGAGGCAACAAAGTCCTTAATCGAGGCACCAAACTTTCAACCGAGGCACCACAAAGCCCTCAACCGAGGCACCATAAAGCCCTCAACCGAGGTACCATAAGTCCGCAACCGAGGCACCACAAACGGCAGCCCTCAACCGAGTCACCACAAACCCTCAACCGAGCAAAAAGTCCGTAACGAGGCACCACAAAGCCTTCAACCGAGGCACCACAAAGCCCTCAACCGAGGCACCATAAAGCCCTCAACCGAGGTACCATGAAGTCCGCAACCGAGGCACCACAAAGCCCTCAACCGAGTCACCACAAAGCCCTCAACCGAGGCAAGCAAAGTCCTCAATCGAGGCACCACAATCCTCTCAACCGAGGTACCATAAAGCCCTCAACCGAGACGCGATTAATGTTTCGACAACAAACTTGGTATCGAGTCACTCTCCGAACGCACACTCGCCATCTCTCAACTATTCACGACCTGAGACCATCAGCCAACTAGACCCATTCCTCGGCGCTAAAAAATCCTGTGATAACTATAATGGAATTTCATTTAAATCAAAAGAATTCGTCGTTTCTATGTCAAAGTTAATTAGTATTCAAGTTGCAGAGCTTAAAGAAAAATCAACCAATCTGTATAGCTGTTTCATAAGGCCTTCCGGCCTTCTTATTAGTAGACTTTATGCCAAAATTGTAGCAAAATTCTTACTTGAGTATTTCCTTGTATCTTGTTCTCACACGTTGATTGGGCACCACCTGACTAACAAGAAAACCAAGGCATACGCCCAGGCGCAGCTGTGTATTTTATGGTCCAAGCAAACACACACACACACACCTACAATGTTATTTTTTGGTATGCCAGTCCAGGCCCAAATTGTAATCATAATTCGAGCTACGCGTTAAACATAACAAAAATATAGCTTTAAGCACGTAGCAAAAACTCTCCAACGCACACACACACACACCCACATATGCGTAGACCAGGCCACACATGTGTGTGTCTGTGTGGCGAAACCATTGTTGTTGTTTCTTTTTTTTTTTTTTGGTGGGCTTCGGCTATGGCTACAAAAGTTTGATGCCTGAAAAGCATTTAACTCGTGATGCTCTTATACTTGTTTTTCTTCCCTGTGCGTGAGTGTGTGTGTGTGTGTGTACGTGCACACAATTGGGTGTGAAAAGCACTTTTGGCCTGTTTGCCTACCATTCTGTGTGTGCGTGTGTTTGTGCGTATGCTCAAGTGTTGCCCGCCGGCCGCAGCGCAGAAAAACTCGTCAGCGCCAAAGTGACGTTTACTGTTAAAACCTAAAAACGAGGCCAGGCATTTAAGCCTTTAGGCAATTTTCGCCAGCTCGTTAATGTTTTTTTCTTCCCCCTTTCTCTCTTGCTTTCCAGCTTAACGCACATTAGAGACTTTCATTAAATTTAAACTTGAGAATGAGACTGCAATCGTCTAGAAACAAGTGCCGCTCACTCTCCTTAGGATGGGATTGGCTGGATTTGGCCAAAATACTCTCGTTAACCATGTTGTCTAGGATACAAATCCAATTTGATGAGTTTCTTTTTGGTCCTTTATACTCGTTATAAGTTTTCGAATATTGTCTGTGCGGCAAAAGAGGCACAAGAGAATTGGGCTTAACAGTGAAAGGGGGGAGAATGTGTGTGTGTTTGTGTGTAATCTTCTATGTTGTGATTTCATTTGCAGGGAGAGATTAAATCCCGGTTACAGTGTGGGATTGCAAAGTTTACAACTGTAGACGGTGTGTTTATGGTGATTAAAAAAAATATATATTCTTCCTTTTGTAATCGAAATAAATTAAAATGTGAAAACAAGATTGGAACGAAAATTTAATGTTCTACATCGGAGGTGAAAATGGACACACACACTGAAAGAGCTTTCAAGACTGAAACTAAAGGCTAAAATGTATGAAATCGCACAAGTTAGCTAACATAAGAATACTGTATTAAACACTCGATTCAAAACTAACAAGATGGTAGGCCAAGACCATTGAAAGATTCTACTTCAAATTCCTTCCAGATCATAGCGTTTTTTCTAGCGATACCAGCACAGACATATTCTTATTACCTTGTACCTCTTGGTAAAGAAGACTAGGTCTGATAGATAGATCGCTTACTCTTGTATCTCCCTAAGAGTGCGTTCCATTATGATTTAGCAGTTATTTTAGGTTCAACAGTAGAGACAATTCTTTCTAAGTTGTGCTCCTCTTACTACTAGGTGTGCTCCCCTACTTCGATTGATCCCAAATACAACTCGCTATTAATAGCACCTGGAAACATCTGCTTGGGAAGAAGAAAGTCAACAACAGCACCAAATATAAACTGTTTCTAGCAACATCCAGGGCAATTATGTGTCATGCGGCCCCAGTCTAGGGATTTTGCCGATTCGAGTATGTAGAGCGATTGCTTAGTTTCTACATTAAAAAGATCTTTTATCTGCTTGTAAACACTCCAAGCTACGCATTATACATTGAAACGGGCCTACCTACACTGTTCCAATACACCCATCAGCTGCACTTTAAATATATAGGCAAAGCTATGCAGATGGACTCTTCACGGCTCCCAAAAATAATAGTTGAACAACTTTTGATAGACCGATCACAGTTCTTCCATGAATGGGATAGTATGGCTGGAGACCACAACATAAGTACATGTACAAATGACAGCAGAACTTGGGATGCGTGGCAAATGGAACTGTTACAGAAGATTGACGATGGAGAAAAAAAGCAGGCAAGGCAGAGTGATACTCGATGCACATATAAGCGCCTAGAGTACAAAAGAAAGAAACTATTTTAGGGATGATGTGGACACATATGCAATATCGCTTATTTTTCGTGCAAGAGCTGAAGTGCTCAGACTAAATTATATGAGGCACAGAACGACGGAAAGCCGATGCACCCTATGCAATATGGATGAAAGAGAAGATGTTGCACATTTCATGGCGCGATGTCCAATACTAGGTGAGCTCCGTTTACTGCACTTCGACAAATGGACTCTAGAGAGAAGGGAAATGCTTGACCTAATGAACGGTTCCACTTGGCCCTCTCTAACCTCATATCTGAGGGAGGCCACAAAATATAGGCAGGAGTTTTTAGGGGATTTCTAAACAGGAGTATCAATTTTATTTGTAGAGAATTTTTTAATATTAAATGTCAATTAATGTATATTTTGTAATCTCAACTTATATTATAATGTTTATTTTTGAATTTCTGTTAATGTTAATCAATGAAGTTATTTCCCTGAGTGGTTCTCTTAGCACTATTACCGGTGAACGATTTGATATCTCGGGACGACCGGGAAGTCAAGTGTAGTAACTGGAAATGGAGTATTGTGGACCACTTAAAGGGAAGTATGGGCTAACGCCTCAATTGCCATGCTCAGAAGGAAGGAAGGAAGGATGGTTAACACAAATTATAAAAATTTATGAATAAATCAATAACTACTACTACTACTATTTTTCAGATAAATTTTAATCCGATATAAAAAACTATCAAATTGATTTGTTAAAAAAAATTTCAAATCGATATTTTGGAGTATATCATAATAACATTTTAAGTATCAATCTAAAACTATTTAATATCAAATTACGTAAATGATA
This sequence comes from Lordiphosa stackelbergi, assembly GCA_018904235.1. NCBI lineage: Eukaryota > Metazoa > Arthropoda > Insecta > Diptera > Drosophilidae > Lordiphosa > Lordiphosa stackelbergi. The sequence goes on along the minus strand of JAEIFU010001462.1, from coordinate 39,746 downwards.
TTATTTTGGATTAGAAAGATATTATATTCTTGTCAAAATAATATGAAAATATTTATATTTTTATAAAGTTCATTTTAATCTGGTGAATATCAGCATGAATTTTATCTTTTTTTCTCTGTGTTAAGAAATCCCTGTCCTATTTTTTACTATGGTTTCCTAATGCGTAGCTTTTTATTCTCAGAAGCCAACACGTAGCATTTTTTGCCTGCTGCCAACCTCTGGCTGTTTCGCCTTAGCTAGACACTACATTTCCTGGGTGTAAAGTCTGAAAGTTAAACTACGTACATATATCCCATTTTTGATCCAAGGAACATACAATCAGAAAAAAAACCAAGCCGATCGTGCTTGATATCAAGCAGTTTTGATGTCAAAAGTTTGGTAAGACGGCATATTCTTGTATCCAAGCTGAAAATACTAAAATCAAGCATGAATTTTTGAGATTGAAATTCTTGGTTCTAAATTAAATCGGCTTCATATCAAGAAAAGTCCTTCTTGGTTGTAAGCATAGAAAGTACCGAATTCAAGAATAAATATTCTTGAAAGTAATCATGAATAGTCTCGATTTTAAGCAAAGATCTGATTGAAAAGGGATTATTTATATATATCCGTCGTCCAGGTCGACACTTTGGGAGATCTCTAAATATACCGTCCGGGCGGTTCCATACTGGGAAAACAATAAAAATTTAAAAGAAAATTAAATTTTAACAATCAAAAATAAATAATACTAAAAAATCACAACTACGCCAGATATTAGCTGAAATGACACTTGCTTTTTTTACCGACAATTGCGGCAATTTTCGGGCGAATATTACGAACACGGCGAATTCGGTGCATACTTAAATTATATACCAAAAAATCATAAAATTAGTTGAGAATCCAGTATTTCTCACCCAAATTATTGGTATTTACCACAAGAAAGTTCACATGGCTGTTGTTGACATTGACTTAATTCAACATATGAACGTAAAAATTTAATATGTTTTAATAGGGTGACAGGATGGTTAGGTTAGAATAAATGGGCTGCTCGGCCGATTCCGTGATCAACTAAAGACCTAGGCCCTTTGGTTGTGGGTTGAAAAGGAGTTTGGTGGATGTGGGTGGGGGTGAGGGGGGTTGAGCCAGGTATTCTACGCGCAGAGACCTAGGTCATCTAAGAATGGGTATCCCAGGTGCTGGGTGCGTAGGGCTAGAAAACAACCTATTTTATATTGCATTTGTATACCTTGGAGAGAGGTACAGGTCTGATGTTTTTAGCACATAAAAGGAATCACATATTTATTTAACCATGTCCGTCGTGGCTTTGCTAGCTAAATGTTCACAAAAGAAGCGCAACGTATTGGTCAACTGGATTTTTTTCAAGGGAAAATTTAAGGTTTTTTTTAGAAAAATAATAAATTTTTAACCAAAAACTGAAATTTTATCATTGAAATAAATAAAAAGCTTAATTGCAAGATGCATTAAGTAAATTTATGTAGCTAATAAGTAATCAACATAGCCGCCAAAAAATGTTGTCTAGCGACAATATTGTATCTAGCGAAAGATTCAATAAGAGCAAAATTGCTGCTAGAAATTGTCGGTAAAACAAGCAAGTGTCATCCAGCTTAGCTTAGGCGTCAAAGGAATAGTGCGAAACAGTTCCTGCCGCCCGGTTATCGGAATGGCCATCTCTTTCGATATTTGGACTCTCTGCTTCGGTGATCGAAGTCGAGATCAATAGTCTTCTAGTATTCGAGCAGTTTTCGTCTTAAAGAAATCAAGAAGAAAAAAATCGAAATTGAAGCCAATTTCAGTCTAGCCAATTCGTGCTAGATTTCTCTGGGTGTACGGTGTCCATTGGCCGGTCGCCCCCACCGGTATTGTCAAAACTGCACACCAGCAAATTCTGTAGATTGCACTCTCTTGGTTGCAACGCCGCACTCTTCCTCTCTCTCTTCCTCTGGCGACAGCCGTTACCGCTGTGTTTTCTCTTTCTCTCCTATGGCATTTTGCAAAAATTATCTGTACCAAAACAGAAACAAATTTTTTGGGTTAATTTCGGGTTTTTCTCTACCATTAAAAATTTCGATTAAAAGTATGTACAATGAAAATTTTACCCACATATAGATTTGTTCACTAAAATTCTCTGGTCATATATTAACGGCACAAAGGAATGAGAGCAAACGAGAAAGAGACCACGCAGCTAACTAAAATCTTTACCTTCCTCATCTTAACTTATATTTGTTATTACACAACCAATTTGTTTGTATGACAACTTAACTATTCACACATATGGTTCTTGTTTGCGCGATCGCCTTTTTCAAAGTAATCTCTTTTCCTGAATGTGAATAGAAAGCAAAAAGGTTATCTATATATGTGACAAAAATATTGTTTTTGGCACTCCGTCATCTTGACAGCTTGTCAGCTTGGCGCAGGTAACTAGACAAGTTGCGCTGTGATCTTGACAGTGGATGGAAGTGAGGAATGATTCGCGTTTCGACTCTTGATAAGTTTATATTTAAAATTTTTGACGTGAGCCACACCTCGATCAAGAACAAGTATTTTCAGGGCATTGTTTTCTTACACCCTTCTGTTACCCAGAAATTAAGGATGCCTGTCTTGAAGATGTTCCAGCTTAGTCCTATGATTTTTACTATGTAGCTGTTGATTCCTTTTGTTATCTCTTACTTTAAATACGATTGCAATTAACACAACTTCGATTCTGCAAATCATTGAATGAATTTACAAATTCAGCACGTAATTGAAAAATTCTATTTAAAATTTTGTACTTCAATCTACGATTATTGTCTTTACTTCTGCTTCGTAAATTGTGATTACTGAGTAATTGCTCTACAAATGTGAAATTCTTTAAGTAATTTTTCCAGAGCTAAACTCGGCTTTTAATCATTTATGCTCCATTTAAAAGTACTTTTATTTCAATTAGGTAACAAAAAAAAACTCATATTTTCACATAAAATAAAAAATAATCATAATTTTTACTGCAAATTTTGTAAATTTACAGTCCCTGAATCATCATTTGGTGTTAATTTGGCAACTCTAGGACCTACGTGCACTTTTATGCTATGAGCAATTTGTGTTGCCTACTTTCCAGCGCACATCTATAAATTTTACACCGCAGCTTCACGCGTGTGTGCCTAAAATACTAGAGGGTCTGTGTGTGTGTGTGTGTGTGTCTCGAGTGTGCGGCTCGTAAAGTTTTTGTTGTTGCCTTTGATTATGCTCGAAAGCCGCAGTTGAAGTTGGCCAACTTCCCATTTTCAGTTTCAAACTTTGGCACAACTTTTCTCTTCCCTTTTTGTGCTTTTACTTTTTCGACCACTGTCAGTCAGTGTTGATTTTTATGGCATTATTTTGTTCGACCAATTTTATGGTGGGGGCGACGCACATTGAAACGGTTTTTCATCAACTTTTTTAGGCCTTGCTCAGAGTTCAAGCAAAATTAAATGTTATTTATGCCACAGCCTTGTTGTTGTTGTTGTTGTGCTTTTTACGATATGCAACAATTTTGTTGGCCATAAATCAGCAAAGCGAAAGATTTACGCACCTTCCATTGGCGACCTTTAAACTGAATTTATTTAATGTGCTACTCATTCTCAATTTGTTTTTGTTCGTTCTTTCTTTCTTGCTTGCTTGCTTTCTTATTTTCTCTCGCCCGCATAGCTGGTCGCTGATTTCATCTATCAAATTAAGAAAGTAAGAGGCTAAAAATTGTTGCTCGTAAATCTGTGGCGTTGTGTGAGAGTATTCTGCTTCTTCTTTATTTTTTTTTGTTTTAAATACTGCCAAATGTATAGAAAATCCAAATTCTCAGCACAAAATAAATGCGACAATATTCATGTCTTATGGCAAAAGATGAGACAAGTTTTTGGTATGGCGTCGGCTTTGTCGTCAAAGTGTCAAGCGCCATTAAATATTAATTTTAACGACCATCTTTAGCATAGCTTTTGACACTTTCCGTTAATGAATAATTGTTTTTGTCAGTATGAAAGTCAAAACGTTTAAATTGTGTACCGAAAAAGTGCAAAAGCGAAAAAGTGAAAAAAAGTGAAAATGTTTTTTTTGCTGTGTATAATTACTTGGTAATTGAGTTATTCAAAGTTGATTTGGGACTGAGCAAAGGTAAAGGTCAAGGTATAAGAAATGTTTATTAAGAACTACGAGGGTGGGTCCATAAGTTAAAAAATATATATATCAGCTATCTGATAAAATGTTGTTCTCATTCGATAAATTTTGTAATATTTTTGTTATTTTTAAATTCGAAAGAAAAAAATCGCTTCTTAAGCTTATGAAACGATGTGTAATAGACATAGACAATATCAGCGTAATTTGTAAATATTTTTTTACGCAACTGTCCGAAGTCATTCGAGCCTGATGACAACAAAAGTTCAATACGAAAGATTTCCAAAAAGCTTAACGTGAAGGGTGATTTTTTAGTTGCTTTCGGATTTGATTAAAAAAAAATACATAAAATTTAGAAAAATGTATAAAATCTTTATTTGATGCGATAGAACGATCTATAGACAGAGAAAAATCAATTAATGGTTCATATTGATATTCGCAGGTTAATAGAACTTTTTTAAAATAAAATTGTTTATATTAATTTATTATGTAAAAAATATCAATCAAATCTTAAATAATATCCCTTTTTCTAGTTGATATGAAAACGTTTCAGAATAATCTTGGAAATGCTTTAATAATTTGTGATTTTTAGCAACTAGATTTTAAAATTTGAAATAACAAATTTTAAGAACACCACGCCTGCTGTTTCGGCCAGTTATTACATAAACAATATTCTTTCGTCACTTTCTTACGACGGATGCTTATATTATCTGAGAGAGTATGTAATATTTCGCGTGTTGTGTGGCATGTGGCACCGTCTTGTTGAAACCACATGTCAGCCAAGTCCAGCTTTACCATTTTGGACAAAAAAAGTTTGTTATCATCGCACAATAGCGCTCTCCATTCACAGTAACGTTTCCACCTTCGTCATCTTTACAAAAAATACGGTCCAATGGTGCCATCGGCCCATACGGTCCACACCAAACAGTGCATTTTTCTGGATGCATTGGCAGTTCTTACAATGCTTCTGGCTGCTCTTCATACCAAATACGGAAATTTTGTTTGTTCACGTATCCATTCAACCAGAAATGAGCTTCGTCGCTGAACACAATTTTCCGATAAAAAGTGGATCTTCATCCAACTTTGCCAGCGCCCATTCACCAAAAGTTAGCCGTTGAGGTATTCATATGGCTTCAATTCTAGCACTAGCTGTATTTTAAAAGGTTTTATTCCCAAATCTTTCCGCAAAATTTTCCATGTAGTGGAAAAACAGAGGCCCAATTGCTGCGAACGGCGCCGAATCGATAATTTACTTTGCATTCACTTTGGCGGATACAGCTGCGATATTTTCAGTTGTCCGCGCTCTACGTATGCGTGTTGGTGGTTTAATGTCCAATAATGTAAATTTGGTGCGAAATTTAGTCAAAAATTCGAATAGCGCTCAGAAGGTCGCCCAAACTGATCATAAAATGGAGGAAGTGAAAGATGCAGTTTCTTAACCGAGCAAAAATTTTGATAATAAAATTCAATAATCTGCGAGCGTTGTTTATTTGTCAGCCGATTCATGGTTAAATTATAGACCAAACTGAACATGTTTGACAGGAACATGTCACTTGAAAACAGCTGATTTGCCAAAAACAGTGTTTCCAAAAAGAAAATTTTTGAAAAATCACCCTTTTTTAATAGAAACTAACATAACACGCCAGGCACGGCGTTGTTGCTGAAACTAAACAGAAATAGTTTCATTTATAGCAACAAAAACACCGGTTTGAATGCTACTCTGTACTCAAACTATTGGTTACTGTGTTAGAAGCGGGGAGGAAATCTCTCTCACTAACATTAGCAAAGCCAAGATTGGGAAACACACACAGTCACAAAGGTTCTGGCAGCCAGCACTGTTCTTATGTGTGCCGGATTTTGCTGTCAAGTCGTTTAGGAATTCCCAAACGATTATGGCAGCTCCGGCATGGAGTAAGAGTCGTTGGGGCCAGTACATGTAGGCACAGGTCACTGAAGATTTGGTAGAGGTACCAATAAAACAGCTGTATGACCACCTAGCCTCCTTTGTGGTGTGTTGTGTTCCTGCTTTTTGAAGTTATGTGCAAACATAACGAGACCTAGAGCCAGCGTACTATCATACAGGTCCTTAAAGCACACACATTTGTAAAAAACGCCTGGCACGGCGTCGTTGCTGAAACTACAAGAGGTTTTAAAAGAAATGAACATAAACAACTCAATCTATTTTGAAACTGGTGATAAAACAATTAAGACAATCGCTAAAGCCCGACTATAATATACACTGTACTTGCCAAAGTTTGATCAATATAAGTAAGAAGCCACACAAAGTGGCAAAGAAGCCATTGCCGTTGTGAACAGTGCTACCCATCATAATTGATTGTTTTCTTTATAACTCGACTATAGTTCATTCCATGGTGGAATTAACAGGGTGAAGCCGCCAGCCTCTGCTTAAGGGCCCGTTGATGTATGAGATAGAAACAGACGGCAGAACATTTGCTTATCTCTGCTTGTGTATTGCCGTTTGCTTCTAGCATTCACAACGCACTGGCCCTTTGGCCCTACGAACAGAAAGAGCGCTGTCTCGCTCGGCTTCACCTTATTAATTCCACCATGGTTCATTCAATCTTCACCATTCCTTTGGTGAATCGATAAATAATACTGATTAATGAATATGCGTAGAAGGTTCGAATCATTCATATGCAAAACTGTATGAAAAAAGTACTTCAAATTGAGGGGGTCAGACAAATCTAAAAATAAATTTGATCTGACTTTTAGTCTCACTTTCTATGGTTATTCTCTGGTACAGAGTATAAAAATAAGATTGATTGCTTAAGGCAGTAGTGGATCGCTTTAAGAAATTTATGTTGTGAAGTTGGTAGAGAATTGTATAAGACGTTTATGTTTTCGATTTCTGGCCTCTGTTGGCTTAATGCAACACTTCCTGGTCTTCGCTCGAAACCGCTTGCCAAATCGCAAAACTTATTGGCTCTCGTTTGGACCACACAGTTCCTGTCTGATAAAGCTAGGTTTTCCCACTGAAATTCCCGGGCTCACTGGTCCAGCTCTTGCCACACATTTAACCCTAAGTTGCCAAACTCCTTCATCTCATGCCAACTTAGGTAATTCTCTCGCTCGTTTTTCTCTGTATAGTCTAAACATTTCTTTATTTCTTTGCGAACCTCAGCGGCAGCCCTCGTCTAAAATTCCACATATATTCCCCAGGCACAACAAACAAATTGATCAAATTTGCTTATACCCACCCACTGGGGCCCATCAATCGTCACCTTCGTTTGCTGGCGTTGAAAATTAATTTAATTTAATTTCCATTTTTCATTTCTTATGTTTGTAACATATTAGTCTCCGCCTTTCTTTATGCCAATTCAAATTTCAGTTGCTAAGACCAACGACAAATCTCTGGCTAATCGCATCAAAAATGCGGCAGTGTTGAAAGAAATATGTGCTCTATGTTTATTTATAGTCTGTATCCTCCTCCCTCTCGGCTCGGTTAGTTTATGTGACCTTCACCTTTGTATTATTTTCCAGTTTGCCATTTGGTTTATAACAAATTGTTTAAACTTAATTTATTTTTAATCATCTTTTAATTTGCTGCATTGTTTGATTTGTTTACTTTGTGGCCCGTTCAAAGTTTTAATTGTTCGTAAAGATTTTCTGCCTGTGGTTGGTTGTCTGTCTGCCCCTGCTGTTTGATGTGTTTATTTTTGCATTTACCTGTTAAATGCCAAACGCATTTTGTGGTGCTTTCTTCTCTCGGTTGACCGAGCCAACTTGTAAATTGTGGGCCAATGTGTCGTCGACATTGTCTGACGCACTGACAGAGCGCCCAAAGGGAATTCTTTTTATATCACTTAATGCTGAAAACAGTCGAGCATAAAATATTGAGGGGGCAAAATGCGTAAAAAGCCAAAGTTCATGTACTTTTATGCTAACTGAAGTTCTGCGAAGTCGTTGAGGCGTCTGAAATGTGGCTTGTCTGAGTGTTGGCGGCAGGTAGAGGGTAGAAAGTTAATGATGTTAAGGATTTTTATGTTCCCTGGGTAGGTTAAGCTGCCACCCGGTTACAAATGAAAGAAACTCTCACATAAATCACACAAATCAAACTTAATCATCAACCTCTGGCCACTTCAAAGTTAACTGAAATTACTTCTTTAGCACAACTTGAAGATCCTTCAGTTAAAATGTTTTCCATTCAATAAAGTTTTGTAGCTTATTTGGTTTGTTCATTGTCAAGTGTTTGTTTGCCTAGCCATGTAGAAAAAAACTCAAGCACAAATCGTTTCCAGCAAACTGTAAAATGTGTGTGTGAGTGCCCCAAATGCTATTTGACTTTACCACTAGAGCCACTCAGTGAAATGTCAAATCGAAACATATGCAAATTGTGTTTCAAGACAAAGTTGAACTCAATTTTTCATTTGTTAAATGAATCATGTATACGGGGGACTGTCTCAGAAATGTTGCTGGTGCTTGGGCATTAATTAAATTTAATGAATTGTGACAGAGCGTTGATTTAACGTCTGCACAGCCGGTTGCCAGCCAACGAGAGAAACAAAATTCACCTCTAATTTCCAAGTGCAAGAAACAACAACACGGCGTATACGTGATATACATACCTGAATCTCGGGAGGGAATGCATCGGTGTACCACGTTTTGGCACTATGTCTAGTGCAAAGTTAAATGCACGTGTGCCGCCTACACATGAGTAATGTCATTTTGTTGAGAGCTTGCTTCGACTGACGTCAGGCGTCAAACCCCCAGCGATGCGTGCAAACATTTATGTTTATATTCCCCCAAAAAATTTGACCTGCAGCTACCAAAGCTCATTGCTTATTTATCAAATATCCACACATATAGCCGCAGCCTCAGCTCTCTTGAACAAAAATAACAATATATTTTCGGTTGAGGGGTTGCAAAAACATTTGCAGGTCGCACACAATTAGTTTGCTTGGGTATGCTGTTTATTCTGTTTGTTTGCAATTTTATTTTGGGAGGAATTTGAATTATAAATAAATTGTTGCCACATAAATTCACTTCCCACTGACGTCACAAATTGTAGGAACAAGTTTTTTATTTCCTTTGCGGTTGCTGATCAATGGTGAGACGTGATGCTCATGGGAATGAGATGAGATTTGGACACTTTGCAACAAAACTACAAACAAACAATTACACGACAGTTGCATCAACACAGCGCTTACTGGACTGATTTAGCACTGATCTTACCTCGAACCAGAATCGCTCTTGGGAAATCATTTTATTCTTTTAACCTTTTTTGATGGTTGCTACAGTGGGATGTGTTGGCCATCATTCCTCATCCAAAATAAAACTTCATTTTATTTTAAAATTATCCTCCTACGCATTTCGGTCGCATTTTGCGCCTTCATCAGGAAGCATATATCACCTGTTCCCTATACCACCGTCGTTACTTTTTTAATTTGTAATTTGTCTTATGTCTTCCCTTACGCTTTGTCAAATGCTTTATTTTCTTGTTGATTTGTTCCGCGATCGCCGCACCGTAGTACTTTATTTGGTCCAAGTCGTCTTTCTTTTTCTTCAAGCCCCGCTCTGATTATTAAGTTAGCTTACTTTTTGCTTCGGGAAAAAATAGCTAAAGAACAATTTCATTCAATTTTTTTTATTAAATTTTTTTCTTTGTTTTCGAAAGCACTAAGAAATGACTGAATTTGCAGCTTTTTGCCTCAATTCGCCACAAAAATACTTTTATACGTTATTACATATTCACTTCAGGCATCCATTGCCCTCTTCTCTTGTAAGCAGGGGATTTTCCCCAGCAATTGTTCATTGGCTTTACACAGCCATAGTACGTCCCATATTACTCTATGGAGTTCTATTATGGTGGCCAGCAATCGAGAAACCATCAGTCCTGAGAAGTGCTGAAATATGTATGAGCGGTGCACTCCGAACCACCCCAACGGAAGCACTTTACACCATATTTCATCTGATTCCTTTAGACTTGATGTCTAAACAGTTAGCGTACATTACAGCCCTGAGATTAAGAGAGTCTGAAGCTTGGAACACGGGTAAATCTGGACCACCAAAGCGCGGTTCCCGCCATTACAGACTACTGTATACCCACAACGTCATTCCACAAACTCTATGACGTCAATATCTCTAGTAGAATCGACTGGAATAATTTGCCCCACAGCAGAGCAAATTCCATCAATATTTACACAGATGGATCAAAGCTTAATAAAAAAAAGGGGAGTTTTCACCACAGAACTAAATATGACTAACCTCGGCCCCCGATCATTGCAGTGTGTATCAAGCAGAATCGGTTGCCATCCAGGAGGCCGCCAAATACCTTAGCACACTCATGATAAATGAAGGGAACGTATACATCTACTCTGATAGTCATGCAGCTCTAAGGGCTCTTGACTCGCACAACAATAACGCCAAAACACTCACAGAATGCCGTAGATTCTTAAATGCGATCGCTCAGCATCTCCGTATTCACCTCATGTGGGTGCCTGGACACCACAACATTGAGGGAAACGAGTCAGCCAACGAACTGGCAAGACAGGGCACTACCACTCAGCTCCTCCCAGATAAGAGCTTGATAGGGATGCCCTTAGCCTCATTTAAACTACTTACAAGGAATGAAACGTGGCGCCTGGCTAAAGAACGATGGAACAACCTTCCGGTTTGCGCCGTAGCTAAACTCACGTGGCCAACGTTCAACCTAAAACGAACCAACAGTCTTCTGCGCCAAAGTAGAGAAAACATATCAATTCTGATTGGGGCCCTAACGGGTCACTGCCTCATCGGCAGGCATGCAGCACGCTTGGGCGTAACTAACAACGACTTCTGCAGAAGCTGCCAATGTAAAGAAGACGAGGAGACATTACTACATCTTCTTTGCCATTGCCCAGCTCTTAGTAACTCAAAACTCTTGGTCACCCATTTCTACTCAACCTCTCGGAAGTATCCGTTATTAAGATTCCATCTGTACTAAAATTCTTGACGTCGTCAAAATGGTTCAGTCGGGAGGAACCACATAACTTTTTTCAACATGTGTGTGCTTTTTTTTCAATATATACACAATATATATACACATTGTTCAACTGTAGAAAATAACTTCTTTTCATGAAAAGACTTATTTAACTTCCCAATAAACCGTCCGCCAGTTGTTGATTGGAGGACTCAACATGCTCTATCCCCAAACGGCAGAAGAAATCCTTTATTAGAATTCCGTCTAAAAAAGTTTCTGTACAAACGTGAGCTTAATGCTCTAACCCACTCGTTACTCATGAAAAGAAGTGCGCTGTGGGTATGGGTGGTTTAAAGCTTTAAAAGCCTCCTCAGCGCCTACATCAACGTCTGAAGTGTGGGACTTGAGTTATCGCACCCACTAAACATTCCACCCCCATCCCGATTCCCGGCGGTACCACCGTTAGGTATTACTTCGCCGGGGGGAATGCCCAAGGCTCTTCTAGGATTCTCTCCTTAAACGAAGTGAATTGCGCTGCCTTTCAGCGCGACGCAGATGTTGGAGTATGATGGAGGCCATGTGGCTTACCGCCGACCAATTACGTTCCGATTCAAGCATTATGTTCACCAGGTTGCAAGCGGCTGGTGTCCTCCCCACCCTAATGCTGAGCTCATTACGTTCGTTCATGTACTGCGGGCAGACGAAAAAAACATGTTCTGCGTCTTCTATGGCCCCTGTGCCAATATAATAAGTACAGGCTGTCTTCGTGGTTAAATCGATGTAAATGGGATCTAAAACATCCATGTCCAGTCAGGAGTTGCGTTATGTAGTAGTCTCATATATCTCATGTCTTCTTCTGTGCATCGCTTTTGCCAATTCTGCGGGGTTGCTCTGCGCGCCTCATTCCGTTGGGAGGTTACCAACGGGCCCGCCGTCGATCGTCTCCTGATCTCTGCAGATTCCTGGGCTGCGAGTTTTAGTGGGATGATGCCAGCTATCACCATTGCTGCATCGTGGGAGACTGTTCGGAATGCACTTGTACCGAGTTGGCAGAGCGTGTGTAGGTGACATGTTCTGTTGCTCCTGCCCATATTGGTGCCGCGTATAGGAGCGTAGAGTTTACCACGTTGGCGAGTAGCAGTCACCTCGGCTGTAGTGGTCCTCGGCTGTTTGCCATTATTCGCGCAAGCGATGATGCTGTCATGCTTGCCTTTTTACTGGCGTCTAAAAGATGCTGCTTAAAGCCCAGCCTATGGTCTATCGTTACTCACAGGTACCTCAGGTGTGGTCGCGGTGTTATTGTAGAGTTGCCTATTCGAATTGTGGCAGTCTCTACCAGTTTCCTGCTGCTAATCAAGACCAGTTCTGTTTTTTCAATCCTGAACTGCTAAGCCATTCGCTGACCTTAGCTATCGCTGTGTTGCAGGTTTCTTCGGAGCTTGTGAGGTGCGCGCATGTGTGTGCGCGCGTGTGCGTCTTAATTGTACAGAGTATTTTGGAGTCGGACCACTCGACTGCAACGCTCTTACTTGTTAATATTAATATTGCGAATATATTGCGAAATTTTCATAAATCTTATCGTAGGTGTGATACTTGTTATTTGTACTGATATAGCGATAGTTACAAAAGCGATCCTGGTGTGTCAATTTGACACATATGATAAGCCAAATGTTTTTCGTTATCTGAGCACATATAATAATTTGTGTTTTGAAATAAATTTATGACGATAAGATGCCTGCGTCGGGAAATATAGTGATGAACGCCGAAGAATACAAGGAGGTTGATCCTTTTGAAACAGATGATGAAGCTACTGATTATTTGGCCCATGAAAATAAAATGCGTTCGAAAGATTAAAGTGATAGTGATGTAGACTTCACAGACACCGAACGATATGGTTGCTAAACCCAACGTGGCATTCTTTGTGGAAAGATAATCAAATTCAGTATTCACTGGATGGACTGAATACTGTACGGTAAACTCTACTTAACCTGCTTTTACATTCAGGTATATGACTGACTTCAAACAGTTCTACATGATAGTCTACTAGTCCTGCTTTTTGTTATGTTATAAATTTGAATAGTTTGTCAAATTCATTTCATGGGGAAATACATGTATCATGTTTCGAACAGTGTGAAGGCAGCCTAAATATTTGGGGTCGGGAGAAATGTTACAATCGCTAATTTTTTCAAATACAATACCTTTAAAAATTCTCTATGGCATATGTCAGCTCCACTTTTGTCCCTTTCTTGACTTTTACATTAACCATTACCTGCATAATTGTAAATTCTTGTATACTACATAACAATGAACATTAAGAGAATATAAAAACATATTTTTTTGGTATTGTGTCAAATTGACACACCAGGGACGTCATGAGTAATTTTAATGGTAAAAAAGTGATAAAATCTGGTGCAGAATAAGAGTCTACATTTCAATTTTGGTTGCTCTGGCTCTTCTAGTCTCTGAGATGTAGGTGTTCATACAGACAGACGGACGGACGGTCGGACAGACCTTTATATCAAATCGGTTGTTGATGCTGATCAAGAACATATACAGGCCTGTTCCCGTTTCCGAATTCGATTGTTTGGAAATGGTTCGGGCGAATCTTTTTGTCGTCAAGACGGTCTAATGAAGGTAAATGGGGTTTTGAAGTTGAAAACCAAAGAACACTGTCGGTTTTTGAAAGCGAATACATTTACCAATTCGTTTACCAAACGGGAAGAGGCCTGATAAACCCTATGAGGTCGGAAATGCGCGCGCAATCCAAAATATTTAATTGATCAGGGATCAAGATGTTCTGCTGAATGTGCCCAATAAATCATTTATGAAAAAACAACCAATACTCTAAATTTTCAAAAGTTATTAAAGTTACCCAAAGTTATTTTCTGTTCCGTTCAATTCCTTCATGGAATTCAGCTGAGCCTGGCCATAAAAGCTGTCTTAGATCGAGGGGCGAGTTCAGCAGAAAATCATGATTACTGATCAGCTCTAAAACTATAACTATAAACGCGATTTTTTGAATAGAAGGTTTTTTATATTGTAATACACGTTTTAAGGATTGCTTAATATTCTTTTCATAAACCTAGGTTGAGGTTTGACCCAGAGTTGGGTAGCTTTATGTTTTATACTCTTATATAGGTTTTATCCTCCTCTTAAGGCTCAGAAATACTACTTTAAGTCCAGATTTTAGGAAAAGTCAATCTGTTTTTAACAGTTGTCGTTATATCAAAATGCGATCTTAAATAAGCCAAGCCGTGCTTACCTTAAATTATCATAGCCTACTTATTGGCCAAACATACGCACCTGTCTCTCCCTTTGTCGTGACACTAACGATAATTGATTAGAGTATGGTTTTAAGCGTGGGCTAAAGCCGGAGGAGAAAGCGTGAAGCGCTAATGATTTTAGTCATGTTTGTGGTTGTATGTGTCTTGTTCCTCTGTGTGTGTGTGCGCTTGCTAATTAGAGGCTAAACTTTCTGGTTAATTAATGTCATTAGGCAGCGCATTGTTCAACGAAGTGAAAACATTTGAGAGATTGAGATGAAAGCAGTTTTGAGATAACTTCCTCTTGCCCATGTCAAAGTCAAGGCTTTGCTCTCTTTGTCGCCCTAATTTGACAGGCACATAAATTAATTTTCCCCAAATTTTTTTTTAGAATTTTGATGCATGAAAATCATTTTATTTTTTCTTTCATTACTTCAACACTCGTTTGTCAAACAAAATAACAACAAAAAGCACAAATATTTAAGCAAACACGTCAAGACCTGAAGCATCCCTTCTGGCCACTCTTCCGCCCTCTTGTTCGATTCTTACCTAACCTCAATTTGGCCCAGAGCCAACGGAATTTTGTATATCTGCTGCAAATAGTTCACCTTCTCCTCCTCCTCCTCCTCCTCTTCCAGCACAACCCTTTGGGCAATTTGTGCTGCGTATTTAAACGCGCTTTGATATTTATTTACAAGCGATTAACAAAAATTGGTATGCAATTTGCAAACATTTCAAAAGTTTTGCACATTTTTCATAAAGTCTTTCAGATTTGTTTATTTTATTAATTGTTTTGCTTTTGCTTTGATTTGCCATAAATATTTTCATTTGGTTAGGATTTTCTTGTCTGTCAAGTGAAACTTTTAATGACTTCAACACTAAGAAGTTAAGTGCGGGAATTGTTGTGGAATTTATTTTTAATTGTTTTTTTTTTTTTTGTGGTCAAGTTTTCTGTAAACGATACATATTGCGTGTGTGTTGTCTGCCTGCCGTTTAGCTTTGTGATGGATGTAGAAGGAAACAATTTTGTGGGAAGAATTTTAATTGCGTGTGGGAAGAAAGCGATTTGAATTTTGGTTGAAGGCACATGTTGATTTTGGGGAATGAACTAAATTTACACACACACACACAAGTGAAATGTGTGGGACTTTTATGCAATTTCCGTTGCGTTGGTAGTTTATAAACAGAAGTGATTGAAATATTATACAAAAATACCAAGTTTTCAAATGACAAAACATTTCGTTTTAAGTGATTGACCTATAAATTTTAAAGTAGAACAAAATAAAGTAAATAAATTGGTACAAATTTTTGAGACCAAACGTCTTAAGTTCCTTTTCAATTTTTTGTTTACAAAATTTGGTTTGATTTATGAGTTACAGGTCTATTATAACTTTCGTGCATCAAGAAGTAATTTTGAGACACAATGTTCATAGTAAGGTTTTTGGTATAAATAAGTGTGTATTAGATTACTGTACATAAGGTCGGACCTCAAAACGGCAAAACGAAAAATAGTAGGTCTCAGCATTCCTCTCAGAATATTTAAATAAAATCAACGAAATGAAACGCGCCAGTTAAGACTCGCCTTTATCACCACCTAAATTGAGTATGCTTTCAGATTTCGAAATTCCCAACTTAGTAAGCTTTTAAGATATCATCAATCTTAAAAGCAGACTAAGTTCGGATTTCTCTAATCTGAGAACTTAATTCCTATTTAAAGATCTATTTTTGATTATAAAATTTCTTTAAACTTTAAATAAATTGATTAGAGGTGCCCAGAATCAGCTTACGGCCGCGTAGACTCCAAAAGAAAAGGAAAAAAATATTTGTGAAACTGGAAATAGAAAGATTAAAAAGATAAAAATATCCGACTTCGCTGAAAACGACTGAATCATAAAAATCTTTGTTGTTGCGTTCGAATTTGGGCGTGTAATTTAAAGAATTGAATTTGCAAGATAAAAAATAAAATAAAAAAAAAAAATATATAATAATAAAAAAAAAAAGATATAATTTTTATCCAAAGATATATAAATATTGGAATTTTAAAATTAATTACAAAAACGACATCCTTATCAACTTTTAAACTTTGGTTTATTTAAGACTTCGAAAAATCAAATTAATCGGGTGTCACAGAAATCTCTAGAGATGGTCGGTCGGTGTCCCAGAACTTCAAGAGATTTCATTTTCTTATTTGAAAATCTAATTAGAACAGAAACTGTTCCAATTAAAGTTCCATCGCTAAAAAAAGGCTCAGTCTCTCGCAAAAAATTTCCCTGATTTAAGTAATGGATTAATTTGATGTTCAACTGAAATTTTTTGATTTTGATAAATGCTTTATGATGCATTTTTAAATTATAGTTCAAACTTAATTCATATTCTTCATACATAAAATTAAAGAATTTTAATATTTGTGGGCGCCAAACATGAGATATAACTTGCTAGCCCATAACGCGCATAACGCCAAACCAAATGGCGCCACTGATGTAGTTGGTTTAGATTAACATGAAAGATTGTTCCTAATAATTATGGAAATGCAAACAATGTTTAAACTACAATATTAAATAATTTATTCATTTTATACAACCTATCCAGAAAAATAATTTTGTTTACCTTTCCAAAATTTTTTTGCTTGTCAAAATTGTTTGGGTGTTGAATTTTGCAAAATCTCCTAATAAACACGAGAGATTTAAAACCAACCGAAAGAGATTTCTGTGACACCGAGAATTGGTGTTGGGTAGGAATTTGGTTGGAAGAAATTTCTGTGACTCCTCCGTATATTTCTTTGCTCTCGCTCTCCAATTTACGGTCATGTGATCTTGAAAGGGATTGAAGTAAGCACATTTGGAATGATTCAAGTTCAATCCTTAATTGTGGTAGAATATCCTGAAGTCGGGATTGGAATTTCAAGCTAATGCCGGGCTTACTCCAAGATTTAAAAGATTCAAAATATCTCGACTTTTCCTTTTCTGTGCTTATAGTATTACAATTTTTTGCGAGCTAAATAGGATGTCCATGAAGTCAGTGACTATGAAGTGCTTCCCAATACCTAGGGCTCTCTTCCCGACAGACAAAGAAGATATGTTCTGCGTCTTCTATGGTCCGCGCACAGTGTGTACAAAACGGATCTGTCTAATGCTTAAATCTATAAAGATAAAATTTGAAGCATCCAGGTCCGGCCAGTAACTATGATAGGTAAAAGTCAGTTTGTCCGTGCTGTCTACCCACCCACGGCTTTAAGTCCGAAATCAGTCTTCTTGTCCAGCTGCCGTTGGTGATTGCTTTGCGTTATCGTCCTCTCTCGTCGATACTTATCTGCTTCTTTGCTGTCCTCCTAAGCCAACAGTACGCAACGAAATCGGCTTCAAGTTTAGATTTTTTCTCTCGATTTTTTAAGAGCGACATCTGCTCTGTCAGACCATTTTGATCCACACAAACGGCTGCTGGATCATGATCAGCTTGCGGGTCTACTCGGATGATAAGATCTGACTACGTTGCAAGTCAGCCATCTGCTACGCAGTCGAGGTCCACTGATATTGGCCATGATTCCCGATAAGGCATTCGTTGCTTTGATGGCCTTTTCTACGTACCCTAGGTGGCACTTAAAATTTTGCCTGTGGTCTAGCATAACATCCAGGTACTTTATAGCCTCCTTCGATATTATATGCTGGTCTCCGACTGTGATGTTGGCAATGTCCACACGTTTACTGCTACAGATAAGAACTGCTTCGCTTTTATGGGGAGCCAAGCTCAACCCTACACTGCCCATCCTCCATCTTTTTGGCTACTGCGTCGATCGCGGTCCTATAACTGAGCCCTGTGGCACGCCGCCTGTGACTCCATATGTTTTCCTCCCATCCTATGTGTCGTAAAGCAGAGTGCGGAACCTATGTGAAGGTGTTAATGCACTACTGTACGCTAGAGTAGTTTTGTACGCACGACTACTTTTATAGGCAGACGATTTCGTGCTCTTAGCAGACGATATAGACATAATGCTACGAATGATCTACAACAGCGGTGGTTACGAAATTTGAGTTTTGGGAGCAGCCAAACATCAATAACAGAAAAAACAACTGTAATCAGCGAGTCTCGATCGCGCAAAATGCACCTGTTGCGCCCTCTGTGTGTGCGTCTTGCAGGCGCCGTGCTCCGATTAGCATAGGCTTCAATCTTGTTCACACTTCGAAGAGAGTTTATTGCGACACAGTTTATTAAGAGACTGTCTGACGCCAATTCCCAATTCCCACCGCTGATCTATAAGCTCATACAATACTTTAAAAAGTGAATTATGAAGGTAAATACCACTTAGTCTAAAACGATAGTATTTAGGAAAGGTGGTCGGCTGTCCTAAGACAAGAAATTAAGTTATAACTCAGAACTAATAGCGAATCAGGTCAGCGAAAAAGTGCAGCAGTAGATGGAAAAAGAAATCGAAATATAAATTATTCCTTGCAGTTTACTTTTCCACTTAATCTTATGCAGCGCAAATACGGTGATCACAACCGTAGAATACAGCTAGTTACGCATTAGCAATTCAACTTGTCATGGAAGTCAACCACATTCTCACACTCATGACCCACTTAAGCTATGTAGGCAGAACCAAAGCATACTAAACAAGGTAGGCTCACTCGCTCTCTCAGAACTCCGTATATTTGTGTCAAAGAGAGCGAGAGCGGGAGAGTAATATATTTCAATACAAAGCCTACTAAGCTACTAAGTAAAACACAAAAATTCGTCCGCGGAGATGCTTCGCTTACAACAGTTGCTTACTGACTGAAATTTAACAAGTTGTCAAGAGAGCGAGAGCGCCTACCTTGTTTAGTATACCTTGGGCAGAACCTTATTTGCTTACCATGAGCATAGATTGTCTCGAAAGATTTTGACAAGCATCTCAAAGAAGACTCCACTAAAGAGTTATGGAGCTGTGGCAAATTTTAAAAATTAAGATTAAAAAGAATGGGTTTTTTTGTTATTTATGGAGTGCTCGACTACTGGCCCGCTCTCTCCAAGACGAGCAGCTTCTTAGCAGTTTTCTTACCATTTCATTCACTCAACTTTAGTAAATTTACAAGACATTTCTCACACAAATGTCAGAAAAACATAACCTTCTGGGAATTAAAATAAAACTAAATATTACACATACGCCCTGTCAGTTGCTGGTAATTTTTTTTTACCGCAGCTGGCCTAAATGTGAACAGTCCCTTAGAAACAATGCTTAACCCTTAAACAACAATTAAAAATATTACACTTGACCACTAAGGACTGACAGGACAGACTGACGGACTGAAAACCAACCCGGAGGCGCAGTGGCCCGAACAAAAGCGAACAAAGACCGAGAGTGGTGTGTGTGAGAGAGAGAGAGGGAGAGAGTGAATGAAAAACATGTGAGTGTGTGTGAGTGCTTTGTGGCCACTCAAGTGGCTGGCTGCCTGGCAGGGCAATTTCCAGCTGCCCAAAAGGACTCAAGAACCAACAAAACCGAACAAACCGCCAACCAGCACA
The DNA here is from genome assembly GCA_018904235.1 of Lordiphosa stackelbergi. Classification (NCBI taxonomy): domain Eukaryota; kingdom Metazoa; phylum Arthropoda; class Insecta; order Diptera; family Drosophilidae; genus Lordiphosa; species Lordiphosa stackelbergi. Next base: position 19,952 of record JAEIFU010001462.1, on the reverse strand, counting down.
CGACAATTAAAGTAAAAGCACGTCAAGTGGGACCCACATGAACCGCCAGTTGGTTGGATAGTTGAAAGTTTTGAAATATAAATTAGGTGGCTACATTTCGTTCTTACTTATTTACCAATTCTTGTTTCCTCTTCTATTCACAGAACCAAGAAAAGACAAGACTGATGCACAACAACAACAACAACACGGTGGCAATGGCACAATATCAACGCCCAATATTGAGCAGCCCACATGTCAGGGCTCGATGCTACCGCCACCTGGTGGCGGCGGAGGCGATGGAAACAATAAAATGGAGAGACCCAATACCCTGGGCGGTGGCACCAATAAGCTGACGCGGCGTGGCGTTAACATTTGCTACCACAACGAGCATTGTACGTATCACAAAGGATTTTATCGAACCATTAACTCAAGGAATTTATGCTAGAACCTAACTAATAAGTAGTTGCAAGTTGTGAAGGGGAAAAGGAAACTGAGCTGAAATAATTATGGGGAAATCGAAGCTAAAGTCAATATTTCAAATCTAAAAATTACACAAAAATAGTTTCTTTTAGACCACAAAATCCCCGGTTTGAATGCAATTCTGCACTGCATAAGCAAATCTCTCTCACTAATACAGTAAGGCCATTTGGGGACACACACACACAAATGCTACTGGCAACTCTGCGTTGTCTCGTAGTGCCAATTTGGCTGTAAAGTTCTTGAGTCAGCAACTGACTTGCCGTAGCTAGGCAAAGACTGCTGATGATGGGACTGGGAGGTTCCTGAAAAAGCTGTTCAGTCAACCAGCCTCCTTTGTGGTGTTGTGTGTTCGTGTTTTTAAAGTAATGTACAAACATAATATGACCTCGAGCCAGCTAAATCTGGCGTTTTAAGAACGGAAGAAAGTAAAAAATAACAAGGTGAGGCAAATAGTTTGCCTGAAGCATTTGTTAGCTGATTAAATTTCTGTTTGCAATCTCAGTTTCCCTTCCTCGTTACAATTTCACAACCCACAGACACACACTCACCCCAAACTCACACACACACACACCCACATAATCACACTCACTCACACACACACACACACGCCACTCATTGAGTCTTTCCTTCGTCACCATTTCTTCCTCCACCCCACCCAAATATCAACTTTCTATTTTCTGCCCAAACCTTCTTCCAGATGGCGATGATAACAAAATGGTTGCTGGTCCACCGGGTAGCACACCTCCACCCTATCCGGGTGGTAAATTGCCACCAGGCGTTATGCTCAGCGAGCTGCCAGAGCCACCCATACCCGTTTCCGAAATTGGACCCATCCCACCGCCGCCAATGTTCTCCACGCCGAGCCCAACGCTCATCGCTGGACGACCGCACGGGCCAGGCGCCATGAACGATCAGGACTATCAGCAGGACTATGATTACGATGGTAAATTTAGTTAATACTAGCTTCAGCTCATCAACCAAAGCGCACTTCATAACTATGCTAGTGCCCGTTCCTGGGGTGTAACCATCTATTAGATCCTCCTGATTTGTTCCTTCTTTTCGATTCTTCTTTAAACAGATCACGATCCCGATCAGGATGAGCTTGATTCAGATGATGATTATGCCCCATATGGGGGCAATCATGTACGTCTTATGGACACACAGCGCGTTGAGGAAATTCCAGCCAAAGAGCCCAAACCAAATGCAGTTCCCCTCAAGTCGGCGCTCAAGAAGAAGGGTGGCATGCCAAATTCTGCCTCCACACCAGTCACACCCACCCAAGACCAGCATCACAATAGTGGAGGACAGAGTGCCGCAACAGCGGCTGCCATTTCCAATAGCAATGGTGGCATTGGCTCCATGGCAGCTGCAGCTGCCGCAGCGGCTCAACAATCGGCCAGTCAGCGTCCGCTGGTGGTGCGACAGGATGCCACAGGGAATAACTATTCGCTCAAGTGAGTATGCTAGGGTGCTAATAAGGATAATTGAAACTGTTCCGGTGGAGAAAGTGTCTTCTAAATGAAAAATATAATAAAAGTGACCAGGGATGAAGGGCAGAGATAAGAAATAAGCTTTAAATGAATTAAAAAGAAGCATAAAGTCCTATTATATTTTGACGACTTCAGACTTGTTATTAACTCAAAAGATCCGCCATCTTACCCGCTAACCTAAATTGGACCTAAATTTTGATCTTTCGGATGTCAATTTCAAACGAAAGCTGAAGTGATTCCATTCCCTGTTTAAATAGTTGGTGGCTGCCGATTGAATTTAAGAACCGCTTCGTTTCAAAGGCATTCAGAGGCTTTCAACCAGGGGTGCCCACAGCCAGCTTACGGCCGCGCAGACAGCAATTCAATGAAGAAAACATTTTTTAAGAAACAACAACCACGAGAATTAGAAAGAGATAACCGATTACAAAAATAATCGTAATTGGAGACGACGCTTAAATATCTTTGTTGTTGCGTTCGAATTTTCAAAAAATAATAAGAAGAAAGAACACATATAAAGTTGTTGTTAAGCTTGTGCTATGGGCTGTGTGTGCGCGTGAGTGCATTTAAACGCGGCTATACCCAGCCAACATTTTATGAAATTTCTGATCACATTCGAGTCTTTTTCGAGTCCTCTGTCTGTTTAAAATAGTCATAAATGCGCTCGTTTTCTGATCATAAATGATACTTTTGTCGGGAGAAAATGGTACCCTAGTCGCGACTCTTCATAAAGAGTCATTTCTATCCCGTTTTTCTGATCAGTTTCGACTCCTTTTCGAGTCATTTGCGAGTCCTTTTCGAGTCGTTTTTAAATAAATCAAATTTTGATCATTTGCTTGAGTCATTTTCAAGTCGAGTTTTTAATCACCGAAAAGGCTCCAAAAAGACCCATCTGCTAGGTGGGTAACTAAGCGCTGTCTGTGGAAGCGTCTATAAGCGCAGCTATATCTATGCACAAAACAACAATGAATGCGCGCCGTGCGTATAGCCTGTGATCACAACTTTTCTAAAAACCCTCAATTCGGCTTACAACATGGATTGCGAAGCTTACCGATCCGCGATTTGGTTACGATTCAGTGGAATTCCTAGAAATCATTAAAAAATCTTTATACAGGGTGGTCCATCTAGTGTTTTGAATTTGAACTATTCATAATTTGACTTTTAAAACGTCAAATGTCATTCGGAAAGGGACTAATATTTAGTAAATAATTGGCAATTTACGAAATGGGTCGCTATTCGCTGGAAGATAGTTGGGAAATATTAAAAACATATTTCCAAAGTGGTGAGTCCTCGACTCAACTTGTGCGAAATTCGAAAAACAAAATTTAGCAAAAGGTCTGAATTTGTGGATCAATTCGTGAAGCGAAATGGAATGTTGGTGGACAAACAAACCCGTGTACGTACTCGTCCGGTGCGCCCGACCGAATACATTGGCAAGTCAGCCGTGGTAGTCATTTGACTGAAATTGTTTTTCATAAATCAATGACATAAACCAACCTTTCCAATAAATGTTCAACCTTTGAACAAAATCGAGCCGTTTTTTTTATAGCAAAATGAAATTCCAATTTTTAAAGGAACAATTCTGTATAAACGTTCAGGTTAGTAATAGTCGATTGGACAGACGACTTCAATAGTCATCTACTGATAGAAATATTGCAAAAACCTCCCAATTTTCATATCGATTTGTGTCGTTTTTGAGTTAAAAGCATTTCGTAGAGCATGGGACAAAACAAGCTTAGCCAAGCTATATTAATTCTTGAAACAAGAAGTGTCCGTGCCAATTTAAGGACCATACTGACATCAGAAGTAACGAGAAGTTACATATAAAAATTGAGGAAAGCAGAAGTTATAGAGGTCTGTTCTCAATTCTACTTCGGTTTTTGTATAAACGTTTGAATTGGCTATTTTACTCTTTCAAATTTAAATGGAAGTTGTAAAGGAAATCTGTGACCACTAGATCAAGGCTTCCTTTTTCTACGAATTGAATCCACTTGGCATTGAGCTGTCGGTTTCTACTGCTTGACCAATTCCACTTTTACTGAAACCGGATCTAGTAGTCGTAGATATGAGTGTCACCTTCCATATAACTTTATTAGCACAGAGTTCAACGTACAAACGCTTATACGAAAATAATTTCGCCTCTTGAACTTTTTGCATGTACGGAGGTGAGAAATTGAATGTTACACTTAACAGTCAATGTTACACTTAACAGCACATTTGTGGAGACTATGTAAATTGGCCGTGGGCCTTATTGTGCTTTGACCAGCTGACGCAGCATTGAGAATGCAACATGGTAAGTCACTTAGCTTCTACCTGCAATTGGTCAGCTGGATTGCTTTTAGCTAAAGTGATTTGAAAAAAAAAAATAAATAAATAAAGGAACATGGCAGAAAAACCAAAGCGAAAGAGTCGTTTGGAATTGATTTCCCATGACGAAAAAATGTTAATTTTGGCGGTGAAAGAGCGGGTTGTCATTTGGGATCTTTTCCACCCCAATCATTCGGACTTAAATTTTGTGAACAAGGCTTGAGGAGAAGTGGCCGAGCTTCTACAAAAAATCCACAAAATACAGATAATCGAGCAGTGTGACCCATCGCCAATTAAATTAAAAATACCAAAAACGAAAATTTTTGGCGTAATTTTGCTTAAGTCTGGTCACACTGCTCTTACGATAGGGGAATAATTAGGCTAAATTACGTACTTCGGATGTCCGTATGGGCCTTTAACTACAAACTTTTTGAATAGAAGTAGAAACCAAAGTCGAAAATTAAACTTTTTGGTTTGCGGGTTCGGTTTTCCAACCAAAATTTTCGGTTCAGTATCGTTTTGATCCCTAGGAATGAATAAACTAGATTTTCAGATCCAAAACCAGGGTAATAAGAAATTTGGAGCCCTGGATAATTTTCTATGGATCAGCACCGGCAAATCCTTTTACTTTTAAATTCGTGGGTATCCCTGAAGATTAAATGTGTAAGGTTTTTACTTTACTATTAGGGGGAGTATTTCTGCTTGGCAGTAACATTTTTGCGTTGATGGCGTGACTCTATTGCTTTGATTGCCGTTGGCTGTCTACGTATATGTTGATTTCATCGTTTGGGTTCGTGTAATCGCAATTCAGCTGCTTTCCTTATAGCGAAGACTTCCGCCTGGAATATGGTGCAGTGGTGTGGCAGTTTGTAGGAGAGTCTCAATCCTGGTTCCTTGCAGTACACGGCGGCTCCGACTCCTGAAGCCATCTTTGAGCCGTCCGTGAAAAGGTTTGCTTCCTGAGCCAGCCCTGTACGCCAGTCTTCTGGTCCCAGTAATGCTGATGCGCCTGTAAAGTTGGTTTCTGGGATCATGTAGTCCGTGCTACTGTTGATCTCTTTACCCACTGTGCTGTGTCCATAGCTTTGTAGCGCCATGGATGGTGCCTGCCGCGCAAAGACGTTGGGCAGTCCTGTGTGCAGTAAGGCGTGCTTGGATGTCCAGGGGGTTGACACCTAGGATGTGTTCGTGCTTTTGTTGGAGTAGAGCGCAGCGCCCCCTTATCAGACCAGTGCCTGCCGCTGGGCCTTTTCCATCAGCTTTAGATATGTGGACTTCTCTGTGGCTTGCCAATACCAATATACCGTGTAGTAGTATCGGTCGTATAACTGATATGAAGAGCCAGTGCGTTAGTCTTGGTGATAGGCCCCAAGTGCTGCTAAGCATCTTCTGGGATGCAAATAGCGCATTGGTTGCCTTTTTCACCCTTTCCTCCAGGATAGTTTACTATCGATTACTACTCCAAGGTATTTTACGGTTGTTTTTTGGCGTTAACGGTGTTCCATTTATCGTGGGTGGAGTCCTCTTGGTGAAGAGAATTAGGTCCGTCTTCTCCGCATTGATGCTAAGTCCGGCTTCTGTGGCCCACTTTAGTATCTCTCTGAGAGTAGAGTCCATGATTGAGCTGACAGTCGATGGACATTTTCCCATGATAATTTTGTTATGTCGTCGGCATATGCGTTTATCTTGGGGTGCTTTCCCGCGAAATTTTTGAAGTAGTTCGTTGAGCACAATGTTCCATAGAAGAGGTGACAGGACTCCGCCCTGGGGCGTTCCGCCATGTGCCTCTCTTGTCATGGTTGTGGTACCCCACTCAGCTTGTACTCTCCTGCAGCTCAGCAGGTTATATATCCAGGAGTCCAATGCCATGTGCATTGCTAGGGCTCTTAGGCTTCGCATTATTGCTTCTGTAGTGCCGTTGTTAAATGCACCCGAAATGTCAAGGAATGCTCAGGGCAAATTCTGATGGTATGCCTTCTCCATGGTGGCTACTAGGGAGTGTAGCGCTGTTTCCACCGATTTCCCTTTCGTGTAGGCGTGCTGGTTACCCTCCAAGGTCAGTTCTTATAAATTTTTAAGGAGTTTCCAGCGGTGACAAACGACATTTGAGTTTAAACAACAACAACAATAGAAAAAACCACCTTATTAGCTATGCTCGAGTCGACAAGCAAGACACACTCTAAATATATTTTTTTCCGCGCCAAGCGGGTCTCGATCGCGCCCACTGCACCTGTTTGACCGTCTGCTTGTGCGACCAGTAGGCGCCGCGTTTCGTTTCTCATGGACCTTTTTGTTGTAACACACTTTGAAGCGAGGCTATTTCACTTGCTGCTCTGTGTGCTTGTGCGAGTCGGCGCCTCTAAGCCACTCAATTTCTCTCAATGGGAGCCAGGCCTGCCCACCGCTGGTTTATACAATCAGGTTACCCAGATTTAGAAACCTTTAACCCTTCATCTCTGTATTCTGTAATCAAGTCATCCATGGTCACTTTAGAAGGGAGCAGCTAGAGAATCATTTCAAGCCAAATAAAATCCCAAAAGCAACTCAAAACCGGAACAGTTTTCTTTAGGTTAGCATAATCTTTTGTCTTGTTTTACTTTTCCCCCATTTGTCAAGTTTTGACTTTGTAGTTTTAAAAAAATTGCTTGATTTTCAATACTTTACTCACACTTGGTTTGTTTTTCTTTTAATGCTGCCACTTGACCAAGTTTTGATATTAACTGTTGTTCCTTTTTCCTCTTTGTTTTTCTTTTTCCAATGTTAATTACTATTTTTCTACTACAATTTAAACTTCTTCTCTTCCCTCCCGCCCCCCCACACCCGAAATCAAAAACAATATGTTTGTACTTTCGTTTCGTTGTACGTCTTCTTTTGTGTGTGTGCGTGTCGAACACCACGTGTATGCCTTCACCTCTATTAAATATCAAAACAACTACTTCTACTACTCTACAAAATACTCTACAAATAAACCAACCCGTTAACCCGAATAAACGAAATCAGGCCCATACTACGACCACGGATTAGAATATGGTAAACATTTTTTTAGCTAATTTATTTGTTACAACAAAAAAAACGTATGCAAAATGCTTTTAGTGCACCCAAAAACAAATACAAAGCTCCCTCATTGTTGTTAAATGTAACATTTCCTCCCGCAACCCCCTCCTGGCACAAGGCTGCACTTTTAATACTCCTGTCATCTCTCTCCCTCTCGTTAAATGTATTTTTTTTGTTTAAGTTTCTTAGAAACTTTGACAACACTGAAAACAACAAAACACTCCACACACTTACTTATGAAATTACTAACTTTTTGTTGTTTGCTGTTAAGTTTCATTTGTTCATCAGCCTTCCATACCAGATCCAGTCCCTGTATGTGTGTGTGTGTGTGTGTGTGTGTGAAAATTTTTTATCATAAAAGTTTTTTTTCTTTGTCTTCCTTCTCTCCATCTATCTATCTCTCTCTCTGGCTCTGTAGTGCATGTTTCATTTCAAACAAGAAAATTTGTTTCAAATTACATTTCCTCCCTTGGAAGAAAAAACAGAATAACACGAGGAATTGCTTCTTTTAATTTACAGAAATAAAATGAGTTTATTTTCTTTTTTTTTTCATATTTAGTCAGTTTTCCCCTTGGGGTACTCTAAGCAAAACTGGGAATTTAAAGCCCGAACCACAATCCAAACACATTATTTTCTATAAAGTTTACAAAAAAGCAAAAAAAAAGTAAGCAAAAAAAGGAAGGAAAAATGTAAAAGAGCTGCAACAAAGCGTGAAGCAGAAACTGGGCAAACGTGCTCGGAAAATTTGCTACATATTTATCATAAATTGAGCAAAATGCAAAAAAAAAAATGAAAATGGAAACCCCAACGATAGTGTAGTTTATGGATATTCTTGTGTGCATGTGTCAGGCCTTGAAGTGGAAACAAATGTGATGGTTGAAAGTAGATGTATTTGAATAGGCGAACCACATGGGAAAGGCTGTTTCGAAGTTATGCATTTAAATTGAAGTTGATTGAATAGTTTACTTAAGATGATGAACAGTTTTTCAGTTCATATTACACTGATTCACTTAGCGGCCAAACAACAATTAGTAAGTTACTTACTTTTTGGCTAATTTTTACGAGCACCGAATAAACCGAGAACCACATAAAACAATACACTCATATGTAAAAAATTAATATACTAAGTCATCTATGTGTTGTGCCCGATACTCCATTAGCAGATAAAAGAAGTCACACGATAAGGTATTACCCTTCCTAAAACCTCTTTTGGTATCAAAAGGCTCGGACAGGTTCGTTCCTATTTTGACGGAGCTTTGAGTGCTTTTCAACGTCATCATGCAAAGTCGAACGTACTTTGCTGTTATACCAAAGGTAGACAGGGCTTCAAAAAACTTTGACCTTATCGGTGTGTCGAGCATACACCTGCACAATTACAATTGACTCACTTAATACACTAAAAACTTGATCACGTGTAGACCAAACAAATCTGAGAGGGAATGATAGTAGTATAAAAACCTTGGCTTGGTTTTGTCTGATCTAGCTGATCAAAATCCAAAAAATTTCATCTTCATACTTACTTAAATCCAAAAAAAAAGTGGATGAACATCAAGTTTTTCCCTTTTTTAGTTATTTAACATTATTTTGAAAACAGTTTCGAAAAAGCAGTACAGAGCATAGACTAAAATAACCAAACACTTATGGCCTATTTCCATAATAATCACATATTTCGAAATGTGTAGTAAAGGGTGTTCCATTAAGAAGTTTTTTTTTTAAATGTACGGTCACTCTGATCACTTTTGATCTAAATCTAAAACTGGCTGTACAGCCCCAAAGGGCCAAACCAAGCTTTTCTTACTTACTACGTGTATCTCGCGAAATACACGAGTAATATGTGGGCTTTCAAGTCTTGAATCGTAGCTGGCTTATCGACAAAGACTTTTGACTTCCCGTAACCCCACAGGAGTTACTCAAATGGTGTGATATAACATACTCTAGGCACATACTCTAGGCCAGTTGACAGGTCCGGAACCGAAACATTAAGCCATTTTTTCGCGTCTTGCTGAAACCAAATGTGGCGAATGTCAAATAACGAAACATCTGGGCTTCAGTTTCAGGTAACAAAAAGTCATTTATCATGGTGCGGTAGCGCTTGTTATTGATTATAATTCTGTTTTGTCCCACCTCATTTTGAAAAAAATACGGTCCGATGATTTCAGCAGCCCATAAACAGTGAATTTTTGTGGATGCAACGGTAGTTCGAAAGTCTCTTCCTGTTGCTCATCAGCCCAAATGCGACAATTTTGTTTATTGACCTATCCATTTAGCCTAAAATGAATCTCGTTACTGAACAAAATTCAGAGCGAAAACAGCGGATCTTCATTGAGCTCTTGCAGAGCCCATTGACTGAATTTTAAGCTCAAATTCATCTAAACATCCTTAACAAAATAACATGACAGAATGACACCACTCACTCGTGATATTTGAAAATAGAATATTGGCAAAAAACCTCTTAATGAATCACCCTTTTTTCTTTTACATTTATGGCAAATTGATAATTTAAATTTATTATTTTTATATCCTTGAAGTATACCTGCAGTTCTACGCCTCACCTGAATTTGTCAGTGCTGATTCCGACCTTGAAAAGTAGAAATTGCTCCTATTCATGACTGATTTCAGTACTGTTTTCAGTACTACCCATGAAACTAACCCATATGAGATCAGTACTGAAATCATGTGTGAAAGAATCAAAAGTCATGATAAGCTGTGCGTTGTAAATATGATATGAACGCAACGTTAGGATTGTGGTCGAGTCTCATGTTCAAATTTTACCAGGTGAAAAAACAGCAACTGTGTTTCTCTGTAGTAAAGCACATCAAATACACATGACCTTGGGTACCATGTAAGTTGAAGTTGAGGTTCACATGAATAGAAACACTTTTTGAACTGTTTTGAAATCTAAATGCTGTTGCAAAGCATTCTTATTTGAATGAAGTATTGTGCCGAAATAAAAATTTATGTCATCTGGAATCAGGCCTTTACTTAGTAGCTTAGTGGGCTTTGTATTGAAATATATTACGCTCTCGCTCTCTTTGACACAAAATATAAATATAATATTTGTGAGAGAGCGAGTGAGCCCAAGGCATACTAAACAAGGTAGGCTCACTCAAGATACAATAAGTATTTATTGTATCATGAGCTTACTCAAGGTATACTAAACAATACTCTCTCTCCTCTTGGCAACTTAATAAATTCGTCGTAAGTGTGCACGAATTTTTTGTGATTTACTTAGTACCTTAGTAGGCCTCTAATTGAAATATATTACTGTCTCGCTCTCGCTCTTTGACACAAATATACGGAGCTCTGAGAGAGTGAGTGAGCCCAAGGTATACTAAACAAAGGTACTCAGCGGCGCAGAGCTCGTATACTTGGTCGTCGAAAGAGATGCAAAAGCGAGAGAGTAATATATTTCAAGACAAAGCCTACGAAGGTACTAAGTAAATCAAAAAAATTCGGCCTCGGGTCAAAGGGTGGACACCTTATTATAGTTGGTTGCAGTAGCAAAAGCGCGTGCTCTCAGGGCAAAGAATACTAGAGGAAAGGTTGCTCAGTCGACGAGCCGCGAAAATTTTGTCAGCTGTTCGCTCTCATTTACGCTCTCTAGATACTTTTTGGTCAGCTGTTCGCTCTCTCTGGATACATTTGGGTTATGGTCGTCTCCCTCTAACCACAGTGATTTCCACTGGCACTTTGAAGTATCTTTTGGGCACTATATATTATTTGGGCACTATCGTTTAGCACCAGCCAAATTGAGAGGCAGCGCAAACGTTCTCTCTAATTTAATTGCTCATGCTCTCATGTTTCTATCAACTGATACCTCTCTCGCATGGTGAATTCCTGACAACTCTACCTTGTTAATTATACCATGAGTGAGTCCACCTTGTTTAGTATACCTTGAGTGAGCCTACCTTGTTAAGTATACCTTGATTATAATTATAGCAACTAGCTTAAAGTACAAAAATAAATTAGTCAAAAAGTCAAAAGTTTCAACTTCGTTATTTGAGTGATTGATCAAATAATTTATTTTGTAACAAATAACATCAAAAAATTTCAACATTTACGAGTTTTGGTGAAAATTCAACATGCTTTTAAATCTAAAACCAGAGATGACAACCGGTTCTGATCTGAACCAAAGCAAACCGTAACCGAACCGCAATTTCAGCTGATAAACCGAATCATGGTTCTTTCGAAAACGACGAACCGAAAACCATCAAGAAAACACGCTTTGGTTCGGTTGAGTTCATTGTCGAGTTTTTTTTCGCTTTTAGCGCTTTACGTACGCACAATGGTTCTTGTATATTTCTGGCTGAAAGATGAACAAACGACTGACTATAATATTTCAGAACGTTATCAAGCTGAAATAAACAAACATGTTTGATTTATTTCGTAAAGCTGAACTTGTTTAACTGACCTAAAAAATCGATTTTTGCCTGCTCGGATCGTTATGTGAAGGGTCAGCCCTTTGCTGCACCGACCGATGTTTATGGACCCTATCAAGGGAGACTATTTATAGACCGAATTAATACTAAGCGATGCGGGGAATACACATAGGTGTTTTGGTCACCGAAATTTATATAAACAGTTCGCTGATTAAATCCAATGTTAATGTAGCCCTGAAATTGCGGAATACACAAACTTTTGACAGCCAAAATTGGTGCAATTTTTCAAGTCAACCGCCTATTTAAATTCTTCTTAAGTGGTTTCTAGTTTGGTTTAAGTAAAAATTGAACTATGAAACATTTAAAAAAACTTAAAGTATGATATTTTCTCCGAGCCAAATCAATATTTTTTCCATACAAAAGAGACTCCTGTTTTAAGGCATTTCGATTATAGGTATATTTTTCCATCTTGAATGTGTCCGTCGCTTTGCCACAACACACAAGCAATGATAATTTCGTTCGCTTCGCTCAAATAACAATCGTTCTTATTCGTTTGAGCTTATTTTTGCGCTCTCAGCATTTACTCTGCAAGTTCTTTGACTCCAAATAAAGTATGACCATATATGCATTCTTCCTTTAAATGCTCGACACACTTAAATATATAGAAATTTTCGTTTTTGTGCACATTTTCCCCCGTTTTAGTTAGAAATCTCTGAAACTAAACAAGCTTAGTTGAGCAATTCTCTAAAATCTTTTTGAAAGCGTATGCAATTTGCAACACTTGAGCGGATGTATCATGTAATATCCAACCCCTTTTTATATATTTTTTGCATTAACCTCCCAGGAAAAAAAAAGTGGCGGAAGGATATAGAATTCAAGGCAAGATTGCTTTCAGGCACTTCAGCTTTAAGTACAAAGTCAAGCACTTACACACACACAGTCACACGCACACTTGCACATGCATATACACACACATATGTACATTTTGCATGCGAATGGGTTACCAGATGTGCGCTCCACGTGTCGTTTTAAAAACAAAAAAAACAAAAATTGCCGCAACAGCAACAAAAAAAGAACAAAAAGCGAAAGGAAAATACATTTTTGGCTGGTGACAAAACTTTAAGGACAACCGCCAAAAGAGTTAGACAGAGCGAGAGAGAGAGAGAAAGGGAGAGCTTATGCAGGAAGATGAATAAATTTAACAAACTCAGGGATATACTACTATGGTGTGGCTGGGAAATCTGGCAGATTGCCCTGGCCAGATTGCAGAGATTCTTTTTTTCTTTCACCTCCTTCTTCCTCCTTCCCCCCTCCGCTGTGTGTATTTTGTGTCTACTAATGGTGCCTAGCATAACCTTCCATGTTTTAAGTATACTTTACTAATTTCACTTATCTCTTTTTGGCCCCCAAACAGCAGGCAGCAAATGTTTAATATCCAATTGCCTTGCACTGTGGAGAACAAGGAGAACGCACGACCCTTTGTGATACGGGAGAGCAGCAGCGATAGTGATGAGAGCGATGGACACATTGTCTATCGGGACGATGACAATGATAACACACGTCTGGCCAAATTGGCACGCAAGGAATCGCTGTCGCTCAAGCTGCAGCTGCGACCCGATAAACAGGATCTGATCAATCGAAATATCTTGCATCAGGTCAACGATAATGAGCTCAAGGAGTCGAAGGAAGCCATTGGGGCACGACTTATACGTCGTCTCTCCATGAGGCCCACAGCCGAGGAGCTGGTGGAGCGTAACATCTTGAAAAGTAAGTGAGAGTAGAAAGGATTTACTTTTCCAGTACCTTAACCTTGTCAACTCTTTCAACAACAGCTCAATCACCCGCCGAGGAGAAGAAGCAAAAGGAGGAGAAGAAATCGTATTTGCTGCGTAAGCTTAGCTTTCGACCCACTGTCGAGGAGCTCAAGGAAAAGAAGATCATACGCTTCAATGACTACATTGAGGTGACACAGGCCCACGATTATGATCGCCGTGCGGACAAGCCATGGACAAGACTGACGCCAAAGGATAAGGCTGCCATACGCAAGGAGCTGAACGAATTCAAATCCTCGGAAATGGCAGTCCACGAGGGTAGTCGGCATTTGACGAGGTAAATTGCACTCCATAAATTATGTAGACATTGCCGGACAGACGTGTCCTTGCGGGCGTATCCAAATCGAAGGGCCAAAAAAAAAAGAATGGCCATTGCCAATGCCCAATGATGTGTCACGTGCAGTGTCCACTGCAGGCGAAAGCCCCCGTCCCTTCCTTTCACATTGCCAGGCCACGCGATATGTAACCACAAAGGACTTTTGTGTGGCGGTGGCTATGTTATTTCTGCTTCTTTTTTTTTTTTGGAGCGCGCGTGTGCTCGGTCGCCAACATTTCTATTTCCAACAAGATGGGGGGGTGGACAGGCGGTAGAAGGCAAGGCAACTTTTGTGTAATGGCTTTCGGATTTTGTAAGCTTTGGCATTGCCCGGCTGACTGCATTTTAGTTTCTGCTTAAAGTGTGCAATGGGCTGGGGCAAACTTTTGCATTTAATTTGTAATGCAGTTTGTTGAAATATTTTTTGTAAACTAATCGGGAAAAGTTGGAGATGGGAAGAATCAAACTAACTGGGATTTTAAATTTATTATTCGAGTATTTAGGGGTTCCTAATAGAGCAAATGGTGATACCAAAAACTGCTGAGCTAATTCTTTCTGGCAGAGCTTTTACTTGCCCAAAATAAGGCACGATCATCTATGCAAGCTCTAAGCTCTAGTGCTTGGCTCACTTGAAAGTCGTTCATATTGATGATGATCGGTTATTATTCAAGCGAAGTCCTTCGGCATTGAAACCAATCAACACATCCTCACGCCTTCTAAAGAAAATATCACAAAAACTTGCCTAGTGCAAAATCTGTTTTAGTCAGAATAAAACCCTGGTATTTCCAATGGAAAGTAAGAAAGACGGTTAAGAAAAATGCTTGTTGAGGGATTTTCAAAACTGACCAATAGATGGCGCCACTATTTCATTTAAAACACAGTTTAGGTTAAAGTTTCGTTTATTAGAGACGGCGTGTTGCCGGTTAGAATGAGTGTAACACAATGGTGGAGTGTTAAGATGTGTGAGTTAGAGATGTAAGATACACAAAAAGGCGGAAGTATCGAGCATCGATAGTAGTTAGTGATGTGTGAACTAGTTAGATGAACTGGATCTGTGACTGGAGCTGGATAAACTGGGACCGCCACAACCATTTGGCACCAAAGAGCCAGCGCTGCTACAGCGAACTTTCTGTTGGTCATTACTTTAGTACAGTTGAATTGTAATTAGGGTATTTACTAGCCCTCGTAAAATGGTAATTGCGATTCCCCGTAATAATTATTGTGCTAAACCAGCTGTTTATGATATTTCGTGTATTTTGCTGATATTTGAGAGCTAAAGCTTAATACTTGAATATAAACCAAAATAAAAATGTCAAGACAAAGTGTACAACAAGCACTGATTAAGCGAACAATACACTTGGCCCTTCATGAAATAGAATGCATCGATGTACAAATCAAGCTAAATACGAGCTTGAAGAAATATGACGTCATCGGGGTGTCAAGAAATCTTAGAGAGTTTGACCTCGGTTGGTTTGCATATCGTAGCGGCGTTGAAGTGGTTGGTTAATTAAACATGAAAGACTTGATTGTTTTCCTAATAATTATTGAAACTAAAATTCAATGTTTAAACTAAAATAATCATTTTGCAAAAGAAAAAAATTTTTACAGTTTGGGTGGTGAATTGCTAAATATCCTAACAAAACACTAGAGATTTGAAACCAACCGAAAGAGATTTCTGTGACACCGAATTGGTTTTGGGTTGGAATTTGGTTGGAAGGGATTTCTGTGACACCTCCGCAAAAAAATCCTTTGATCGTGAAATCATGAAGCAGTCGATGAAGTGATGAATTATCTAATGTAGTATCTAACTGCAATTGCAAGCTTTCTGCGGTGTACCAAGTTTTGTGTGTCCGAATCAGTCGATAAGCTATTCCATATAATGCCATTTTTCAATGAAGATCGATTGCACTTTGTTGTTTCGAGTCGTCAGATGAAAATGTATGAAACTATTTCCAGGTTTTGTTACAGAGTGCTAGAAAAATTTTAAGGAAAATGTTTAAATTTATTTAGCGTTGTTTACACGGATTGCAGTTAGTATCGATAGCGAGTTGCCTTGGGCACACCCGAAACTATCCTTCGAAAGAAAATAATATCCAATAGATTAGTTAGTGAATCAATAAAATCTGAATTATTGTTGTAACAGGCATCCACAATTTCTTAGAATTGGCTTTGATTAATACTATGCTAATTGATAGATACATAATTGGTGGGTAATGTGACTTAGTCCCAGATTCCTTGATTTGGTTTTGGGTAGTACCGGTTCATGCTCCTCATCCGAATTGGTGTTCTTACGGATTAGCTGCAGAGGCGTCAATAGCTGGCGTAGATATCATAGGTCTCATTCACACAGAGATTAAGCGATAATTATGATGGCCAGCTGCTGTTACGATTTTAATTACCTTTTATCGCCCCCTTGGAATTTAATCATCTCGTCCGAAGAGGAGGTGATGGGTATGTTCACACGTCTTTGTTGCGATGGATTGCATCACATAATGGTGTGGAATGCGGTTTCGCCGCTGGGAAGCTGTGAATTGCATTGATGAATATACTGGGGGCAGCAGATTGCTGTCCTCCTCAACGGTGCTATGGAATTCACGCATTATGGCTCTTGCAATTGTTCCCATTCCCTTTAAATGGCGATTAAGAAAATTTTCCAAAAGCAATTTATCCTCACCAGCCAAGTTGTCTGTTGTTTACTTATATTTTTAAGCAGAAATTCTTGAGATGACTCGATACCAAGAATTATTGATCGATTCTGTGAATAATTTTGCATCAAAATGTTGGTATTTTTTCTCATGAATTTTGTTTTTGTTGTTGTAACGGCTGACTTGGGTTAATCCGTACGTACGTTGAGATATGAACAGAAAGAGAAAGATAAATATAGGGTAAGATTTAAAGGAAATTTGAGATTATTCCATGTCCAGGCCGAGGAAGAAGGCCACCTCGACTGGATGGGTCCACAGATCTATAGGTGTGAGGTCAGAGTGTGGTTTAAGGGACAGTTGAAAAGGTGTTTCGTGGTGTGTGGGCTGAGTTTACATTTCGGGCATTCGTCGACTATTTCAGGCTCAGGGTAGTTGACCTAGAGTGGACTTCGTGTCCCTTGGGAGTGTTTCCTCAGCTTTGTTTATGGGTACTACCATGGTTGTGTGTGCTTGCTTCTCAGCCTTAGTGCATGTTGACGCTAAGTGGGGTTTCTCCTTAAGTAGTGGAGAGATGTTTGTTAATTCAGCTCGTAGGTCTTTGCGTACTGGAGCAGGCCATTGTGACATGCTGGTTAGAAGGCATTATTCGGGTGCGAAGCTTGGTGGCATCCTATCAAATATTGTTGGGTGAGGAGTTTGCTATGTTCGTTTACCAGAAAGTGGCCTCTTGGTGGGTGGTCATAGAACTCCGCTTTGTGGGACCCCTTGTTTGATGATTCTGGTGCTTGACTTCGCTCCTCTGTTTAGCAAGTTGCAGCTTGACAGGTCTTCGATCAGAATGGTGTGGCTTACCATGTCGAAGGCTTAAGTAAGGTCTAACGCCACTAAAATAGACCTTTCGTGAGGCCTCATACTATTCAGCCCTGCAGCTATTTTTGTGAAGAGTTCACATAATGCCGAGGTGGTGCTGTGTTTTGCAATAAAACCATGCTGTTAGGTGATCCTTTAAGATAGGAAGAAGAAGAGTATCTAGAATTTGTAATACTAGCGAGAGAAGGGTGATCGGGCCAGGTTTTGGGATTGGGATCAGGTTTGATCTTACCCGTTTTCCAAATGGACGGAATGATGAGTGGTGGGTGCAGAGGTTGAAGGTGTGTGTGAGGTATCATAAGGTCCGGTGGTCTCACGTAGATTCCAGTGTGTGTGGATTGCGAACAAACATTAACGGCCAAACCCGAGAGTGGCTCTTGAGGAAGCGACATGCTAATTAAAGGTGCAGACTAACTCGGTTTGGCTGGCTAAATCGCTTGCAAATTGCTTTGGGTCTCGCATGATTAACAACAGTTCCGGTAGCATTATTGAGTCTGGCTTATCGGGGGTGACATAGAAATATTGGAAGTTTTAGGTTGTTTGTAAAAATCTCTCGAAAAAATCGTCGGTGCCACATAACTTCGAGAGATTTCATCTTCTTATTAGAAAATCTAGTTAGAACACCAGATGTTCCAATTGAAGTTCCATCTCTAAAAACAGGGCTGAATCTCTCGCCAAAAAATTTCCCCCTTTTTAGTTATGGGTTAATTTGATGTTTAACGGAAATTTTTTGATTGTGTTATATGTTTTATAGTGCATTTTTAAATCATAAATCAAATTTAAGTCATATTCTCCATAAATATAATGCAAAATTTAAAAATTTTTTTGGCCCAAACATGAGGTTTAACTTGCAGCCCTTAAGCCGCTGATTTTCAAGTAGATGGCGCCACCATCGACACAGGGCGCTAGTGCGAAAAGAGCTTTGCTAAATCTCCTAACAAAACACGGGAGGTTTGAAACCAACCAATAGAAATTTCTGTGGCACCTAAGAATTGGAATTTGGTTGGAAGAGGTTTCTGTGGCACCCCGATAAAGCCTTTTTAAAAGTGGCAGAGATCTTATTAAATACGCTGACCGACCTATGGTCATTCTCTTTTGAGTTTTAAAGTTAATTAAATTGTAGGATTAAAATAAAATAAGAGTCTTCAATAAAAAGTTCTCGGCTGTGCCTAAACAGAGACGTTTTGAAATAAATCACCAGATCAAATATTGAGTTTTATCAGTTTATATTTCAGCACGAGCATTTTTTGCCCATTTCCCATGAGATATATCGAGAAGCCTCAAAAATGTCGAAGTCTGCTTTTATCTTTTCATTCTATTCGATTACACAGAGCATTTTCGCACCTCTGGCAGATATAGGAAGCCTTAAAAGCTTAGAAAATAGTTGAATAATCATTAACTCTGACTTATATCCATTGACTATATCATAAAGCTGACGAACTAGTAAGGCGCATATTTTCGAGATTTAAAAAAAAAATGTTTTTGCTTTAAGCAGACTTCTTCACCTTCACAGCTAATGAAGTTTCCTGTGAAGTCAGAAGCCATTAACAAGTTTTTCAAGGTTGATTTCAGTACTAGTCCGAACCAAAGAGAATTGCTAACTTTAAGTAAGCTGCCATTCTAGTTTTAGTTTATGTTTAGTGTAATCAAATGCGGGATGACGGGTTTGGTTGCCCCTCGGAACACAGTTGTTAAGCCATAATCGGTACCATGGGATGAGCAGTAGCCCTGGAAAATCGTGATCATACCCAAGTAGTTCAACTTTTGAAAGTGGAATGGAAAAATTCGCCACACCAGATAGAAAAAATTTTTCTTGTTGGTCAGTGTAATAAAAATTAATTGCGAAACTGCGCACTTGTACAAATGCTAGATATACGTAAACTGAATTTTTCTAAGTTCTGTGATTAATTTAAAAATTGTTAGTGAAATTTGATTTGCATTTAGTTCTTTAAATACACTTAGGACAGGCGCAGACAGCTGAAGATTGAATTGGTATTCCTGAAATAGCTTCTCCTTTGTGGTGTTGTCCGTGTCTTGTTTTAGAAAAGTTATGGACAAAATCATAACTTAATGACCTTGAGCCTGACTAAAAAAGTTCTACGATTCTTTAATTGATTTACAAAGAATTTTTTTTGAAAGTGGTTAGAATTTGGCCCTGCTGAAAACAAAAAGTTGAACTTCAAAATCAGCCTCTCTCATTTCCGACAGTTTCATTTTCGATCGTTTTGCCTGGTCTTTTGGTTTCTCTCTTCTAGTCTAGTGCCATTCACGCTTGGACCGGTGGTTTGCAAAAATTAAATAGAGAGCAATTTGATTCGTAATTAAGAACACGAAATCGGCATCGCTTTGCCCAATTGAAGAAAACGAAAACAGTAGCAAAACCATAATTCTTTTGAATCTTTACTTCTCTGAATAAAACTCTTCTGTTGTCATATACAAACCTTAAAAGCTTTAATTCCACCTAGCTGTGCCAACTTTACTTTTCTAATCCAAACTAAACAAAAATAACTAGCAACACATTTTTACACCCTTAAACTTTTTCAACTGAAACTTTAACAAAAAACTAATCACAACTTTTGCCATTTTTCCCTTCTTTGCAGATT